>CAUYON010126979.1:0-14793 GCA_963573935.1 Arctocebus calabarensis | reverse complement strand
TTGAGACAGAGCCTCAAGCTGTCACCTTGGTTAGAGTGCCTTGGCATCACAGCTCATAGCAACCTCCAATTCCTGGGCTCAAGCGAGTCTCCTGCCTCCGCCTCCCAAGTAGCTGGGACTACAGGCGCCCACCACAACGCCCGGCCATTTTTTTGGTTGCAGCCGTCATTGTTGTTTGGCGGGTCCTGGGGCTGGATTCGAACCTGCCAGCTCAGGTGTACGTGGCTGGCGCCTTAGCCCGTTGAGCCACAGGCGCCGAGCCCTTGTGTATATTTTAGGCCTCCTTTCTGTCTTATGAATTATTTAGAATTTTCAGAATGGACAAAAGTGATTCTAGAGCTTTTCTGTTTACTATGTTCTCAGCAGTCAATGTTCAGTGAATTCCAGGCTGAGCCCGAGTTCACGCACCTCCCGTAGACGCTTCCCTGTACCCCTCCTTTCCACTTCCCAAGCCTGTGTGTCACTTGTTTTATCTTGACTCTTCTACCAAACTGTGACCCTTTGATGACAGAGACGGTGTACTAAATAATAAATTTTGTTCAGCCAATACTTGTAAAAGTAGCTGTGCATCTGCTTAAATGCATATTATCCATGAACTTGTATTTTATTAAAAATATTTAGGTCCTATTTATTTTTGTATTCCTAATGCTTTGTGACCTGTTGTAGATGAGCTGAAGAAGGCAGTGCAGTGTAGCAGAAATGCCCTGGACTTGATCATTAAATAGATTCGTGTTTGAATTCCAGCTCCTTTTAATAGTGGTTTTATTAGGGTGGTTTACTTAGCCTGCTTGTGATATAAATTATCCAGTATGTATTCGATATTTGATAAATATTTATTTCTTTTGCTTTCATCCCCTTCAATAAGCATTTTTTGAATGCATAGAAAGATTAAAGGTATTGGAACTTTCTAGGGAGAATAAGTAGGAGAAAAAGAGCCCTGGCCAGAAGAGTCCAGCCTTTGAAGGTCGGGGAGAGGACGGTGCTCTAGGACGGAGCAGAGAGAGCGCTCCCGTGCTCACAGGCCTCTGGAGCGACTTCTTGCCCTTTCAGGATTCCTTTAGGGAATGTGGTGTTAAAGACATATAAGTAGGGAAGACAAATAGGATAAGAATGGAGACTATCCAAAAGTTTTTGGTAATTTGGAGATCACTAGGAACTTTAGTGAGGGATGGTTTTGTTGGAGAAGTATGCAATTAGCAGTGATATTGATGCTCCAACATGAATTTGGAGATTAAAATTTACTACCTTTTTGTTAATAAATAGTAGCAATGAAAACTATTACAGTAGAACAGTAGAACCTCTGTAAGTTGACCACAGAAGGGGGTGCAACTGGTCAGCACATGTAGGTGGTCAGTGTGAGGACTAGGCCTCCTGTACTGGGTGTACGTGGTGCATATCAGGTTGGTTTAAGGAGGTGGTCGGTGTAGGGGCTGGTCAACTTGGAGGCGCTCCTGGATTTGCTGGGTGCATATTTGGTGTCTGGACCATACTAGGCTGTCTCATTCATCTTTACAGTAGCCGTGTAAGTCGGTGTCATCTCTTTTTCTAAGTGAAGAAATGAGGACTTGGAGAAATTATGCAGTTTTTTTCAGAGTTACATAACTGGTAACAGCCAGCATTGCTATATTTAAATCCAAACATGTAGAACTCTAAGAAATCCAAGCTCTTAATCACGTCCATATTTGCGTTCATAGTATTCTGTGTGTGTTTCTCTTTATCTTATGGCATTATGACTTTTATGTTTGTTATTCTCGCCTCTTAAATGTTTAGATTGTATATACTAATTAAGGAGGTTTTGTTCTGTCTTCGTTCTTTCGTGTAAGGTTTGAATGGTTCATTAAACAAATGGTTCCTTTCAGGTATTATGCATACACTGAAAACACAAAGATGGTGGGACTCTAGAGCCTCTAAAGAATGAAATTAAATACACGTAACCATTTTGCCACATATAATAGTCCCCCTTTATCCTCCCATGACACTTTCTACGACACCCAGTGGATGCCTGAACCGTCTGATAGTACTGAACCCTGTATGTCCTGCGCTGTTTTCAGTTTGATAAGTGGGACGGGACCTGAGTGACTGAGCGGAGCCAGACGAGAGTCGTTCACATCCCCGGAGGTGCAGGGTGGGACGAGAGTTCTTTACGCTACTCAGAACAGACACATTTAGCACTTAGGAATTGTTTACTCGTGGAATTTTTCATTTAATATTTTCAGACTCTGGTTGACTGTGGGTAGCTGAAACCATGGAAAGCAAAACCAGCTAACAGGGGACTATGGTCTTATGTTTTCCATTTTCAACATTTTATAACTACTGCAGGCTTTGTTGCCTTTTTCTTTTTGTCACCAACTACTTTTTTTTGTTGTTGTTTATTTCTTTTCTTTGCTTTTTGGTGAAATCATTTTTTTCAAATTTTTTACATTATAGTTATAGCCAGTCCCTGGGCAGAGGCACTTGCCCCTGAGGCAGCACACAGCCCGCGCTGTGAGTCGCCAGCCAGTCAGTGGCCTCAACTCCAGGCTCTGACATCAAATCAACATTTTAAGCAGGAATGATTTTTTGTCATTGTTGTTCTTTGGAAATAGGGTCTCTCTCTGTTGCTGAGGCTAGAGTGCAGAGGTACAGTCAGCTCACTGCGCCTCCAGATCCTGAGCTCAAGCGATCCTCCTGTCCCACCCTCCGGAGTAGTTAGGACTACAGGCATGTACCACCATGCCTGGCTAATTTTGTCGTTTTTCCTTTTGTAGAGATGGTGTCTTGCTATGTTGCCCAGGCTCAGTTTGAATTCCTGCCTTAAGTTCCATCCTGGCTTCCCACAGTGCTGGGATGACAGGTGTGAGCCCCGTGCCTGGCAGGGATGATATCTATAAGGACTATATCAAATTATAAAATGTATAGATGAGTAGAAGCAGAACCAGAGCTAGAAAGGATTAGGAATCTCCTAGTTCAATGCTCTCTCTTCCAGATGGAGATAGCAGACTAGTCAACAACAGAAAACTTGTTAGAGCTCAGACTTACAACTCTCAATGTGGTTTGCATTGGGAGTAGGAAATTGGAGAATTTCCTATCTGTGTGTTATGCATAGAAATGTCCCTTTCACATATAAACTCATGTGTGTCCCTCTGAATAGTCTCTTTATAATGGCTTTTCCCTACACTCAAAGAATGTATATTAGGGAAAGTTTTTCTCCTTTTTTAGTCTTTAAAATATGTTTATGTAGTTTTTAAACCATATTGAATTTATTATTTTTTTCTTTTTTGACATTTGAATTTCTGATCATACCTAGAAAGGCCGTTAGTACTGTATGATTATAAAAGAATCTCCTTTGTTTTATCAAGTGCTTTATGGTTTCAGTTGTGTTATTTGCCTTTGAACCACCTAGAAATTATTTGGTATGAGATAAATAGTAGTGACTGTGCATAGTTAGTGCCAAAAGTTTTTTTTCGGGATACCTCTCCAGTTGTTTTGATGCCTTTTGTTTAATTGTCATCTCCTCCAGCAGGGAAGCACCTCTAGGCCGAGAGAATAAGAGCACAGGGCCCCACACTCGGTAGGTGCCCTGACGGCCCAGTGCCCCACACTCGGTAGACACCATAACCCGGAGAATATTGGTTGTGGCTGTCATGGTGATGATGATGGTGATACAATTTTAGATGGTAAAGGTTTGGGATGGGATTCTTATGAAAATGATAGGGAAAAGTGTGTTTGTAGCTGGTGGTGACATCGAAGTAGAGTTTAAAAATACTAGGAGAGAAAGAGCGAAGGCCTGGAAGGAAAGAGGTCCCCTACAGAGTACAGAAAACAGGCGCACCTTCAACCTGAGTGTGGAGGAAGGTAGGGTGGCTGATGTCATTGTAAATAGTATGAACGTGAATAGTTGATAGGCTCTTTAAAAATAGAAATTCAGGACAGCTGAATATGGAGGTAGCTGTATTGTAAAGCACTTGCTGGAGTGAGAGGTAGATTTTGTATCTTTACTTTCTTTCCTCTCTCCTCTTACAGGTCACCCTTGCAATCATGGATGTTTAAAAGAAACAGACCGTGTGGAGGGGGGAGCTCCCCTCCCCACTCCCCCTTGGTGCTTGACTGCAGGAATAGTTTGAAAACTGTGGAATTTTTTTTAAATGAAGAGCTTGTATTTGATAAGAACTTTATAGAGCTATTTGTAATTTTTTTGATTAATGTGCCAAAAATTGTATAAAGATTATATAGTTTTATACGGTTGTCACAAAGATTTAAATTATACACATAATCCCCAAAAGGTCATTTATTCTCGGTAATTCTTCCTGAACAGCACTTTTGTGTCCTGGCTTTTTTATTTTTAAGATTAGTCTTACTGACAATTCTGAGGCAGTAAGCAGTATAAAGATAGCTAGGATGAATTCTTCCATACCTGATTGCACCTCCAAGTGTCACTCCCTGAAACACGCTTTGGATGTCCTTTCTGTGGTGACGAAGGGGAGCGAGCAGCAGATTAAGGCCTTCCTCTCCAGCCACTGTTGCAATGCTGCCACCGTCAAGGACGCCTTTGGCAGGAACGCCCTGCACCTGGTCTCCTCCTGTGGGAAGAGGGGAGTGCTGGACTGGCTCATTGAGAGAGGAGTGGACCTGCTGGTGAAGGACAAGGAGTCGGGGTGGACGGCACTGCACAGAAGCATTTTTTATGGACACATCGATTGTGTTTGGTCTCTGTTAAAGGTAGGTGCCATGTAAAACTGTTACTTAGCTGGTGTTATTTGTACCTTTCATATTTAAAAGTAAATCCCAGACATTTTATCATTTAATCAGTCCTATACATGGTTAAAAGAAAAAACTTTAGACAAAATAAATTTAATAGAACTTGTTTGAGCAAAGCATGCTTCACAAATGGGCAGCGCTAGGGGCTGGAAGTTGGAGAGCTGTGCCTGGGCAGCCGGGGCAGGGGAGAGGGAGTGCCATCTGGTGGTGGGAGTGGGGGTCACTGCACAGGGGGCTCTGTCTGACTGGGGAAGCCTGTAGTTTCGCTTTGCACTTTATCCTGGGCAGACCTCTGTTTGCCTGTTTAGAAGCTTAAAGTGCTAGAGCTACCCCAGTCTAATACATCTCAGTTAAAAATTATTAGTAATATCGTTTACTATTTTTTTTAAAGTGGTGTATTCTTAAAAGGATTATATCGTTACTACCTTAAGGGGCGCTGATTTTTGAACATCATTTAGAGACCGTATTTATGAGTAGTATGTTCATATCTTATTTAGCTAAGGTAAAGTGTTTAGGGTCCTAAAGAAGTTGATGGTTAAAAATCAGCTTAATATCCAGGGTGTCCCATCCAGTAGATTAGATTCATTGCACCGAATATTGAAATAATGAAGTGTTCTGAGGTTACACCCTAATGTCCTTTCAGTAGTAAAGCAAATTTTGTAACTCATGACTATCAGTTTTAAATTTAACAATTTTCTTTTGTATGGGCATTTTGTTATGTTGTGAAAGACCCAGAAAAGAACAGAACAGTTTCTTTCCTTTAGGAACTTGTAGTCAAATTAGGAAATGTCTTCATCTAGACATAAAGATTATTTACATGGTGGCTTTTATGTAGGGCCATTTACTGATTGAAATAATTTTCATTATACATATTCTCTTTCTTTTTCTCTTTTTCTTCTCTTTCTACTAAACTGTCTAGGTCTACTACTTACTGAGTCACCTTGGACACACAATTGAATCTTGAATCTCCGTTTTATTTTTAAAAAGAGAATGATGATAGTACCTTTCTCATTATTCCGCCCCAGAAAATATCAGGGAAGAAATTGCTATTAGGGAGGGTACCTAGCCAGTTTGTCCAAAAGCACTGTGCTATTAAAGCTTTAAAGAACAGACTTGGAAGAGGAGGGTGGAATATATTCCTGTTTTACCATGCTAGAAATTATTATATAGTCTTAGGATATCCTCTTTCTTTTCATCCTGACTTTTTTGGCAGTATATGGGCATAAACTCATTCTATTTAGTCCATCTGAAAAGATGAGTAGATCAGGACTTTGCTTACCCCGTCTTGCTGTCCCAGTTCACCTGTCACCCACCGTCAGCTGTGGTGTCAGGTGGGTGCCGGCTCCTTGCAGCTCCTGTCCGTGTGTTTGCACCTGTCTCAGCATGAGTTACGCGTCTCTGATTTTATACCTCTGAGCTTTACATTCATGAAAGAGCAGCTGGAAGTGCGATAGAGTTAAGTCCCTGTGGAGCAGCTCCTGTCTAGGGGGGAAGCGAGCCTGCGGCAAATGCTTCTGTCTATTCCGTGACCGGACAGTTGCTTCTGCTGTGATCCCTTGTGTGGGTGCCCAGAACATCCTGGCAGGCCCGCGCCCGCCGGCGCCTCCCCAGTGGCTGCTTGGTACACACCGTCACGTGGGTCTCTCCTCCTTCCCGGTTTGCTTCCCTGGTCTCTTCCCAAGGAAATTACCAACCTGCACGTCCTTATCTTATGCTCTGCTTTGGAGGAAAACAGTCAAAACAAACAACAGCGGTTTTCTATGTTTCTTGACTGCCGTCTGCAACAGCGTGAGCAGCGTTTTGCAGCGGGTCAGCTGAGTGTGAAGTCTGTCTGCTCCTGACGGAGCGTGAGCACAGAACGCTCAGGCGTAGAGGCCAGGTCTTAAGCGAATGAACTTACCTGCTATTGGAATTGATCTTTAAATAAGTGGGGTAGACTATACAAATGGTCTTTGTGCCTTAAGCGTTTAAGGTAAACATTAGAAATTGTGAGAGTCCGTCAGGGAGGTCTCAAGACAAAGAAACCAGCCTCTGGTCCTCTGCGCAGTTGGGGCTGCTCAGGGAGGTACAGATGAATGTAGTTTTAATAGGGCCCATTGGTAGGTCAAAATTCAGGGCAATTTATAAAACTGGCAAAATACATTCTCCAGGGATCTAAGTTTCTAGGTTTTCATTTATCAGTTTCACATCTTAGAACATTCTATCCCGGAATCTACCCTTTTTACTATTATAAGGACCAAGCTCAGGTTCTCTCACATGGATTTATTATGTCTAACTAGTTTTGAAAATAGTAGGCAATGTACAATTTTAAATCTATTAAGATATTGATGATCACTTCTTTCTCTTCTCTTCTCTTCTCTTCTCTTCTCTTCTCTTCTCTTCTCTTCTCTTCTCTTCTCTTCTTTCTCTCTCTCTCTCTCTCTCTCTCTTTCTTTCTTTCTCTCTGTCTTTCTTTCTTGGCTCTCTCTGTCACCCCAGCTAGAGTGGTGTCTTCATGGCTCACAGTAACCTCAAACTCCTGGGCTCAAGCCTTTCTCCTGCTGCTGCTGAATCTGGCTCATTTTTTCTATGTTTGGTAGAGACTGGGTGTTGCTATTGCTCAGGTTGGCTTTGAACTCCTGAGCTCAAGTGATCTTTCCATCCTGGCCTACCAGAGTGCTAGGACTAGAGGACTGAGCCACCAGGTCAACCTGATCACATCTGATTTGTGTTTTATTTGTTAGCTCACTAACTTGACTATGTTTTGATAGCTGTTGTGAAATCAGATATTGTAACCATCTTGAACACGGTGAAGTTAAGATTGGTTTAGTTTATTAGGAATCCCGTGTGGCAAGAGTAACCCAGATAGAATATTCCAGAGTGTCACCATTAGAGTTTAAAAACTTTGTGGGTCATTTCAGCCTGTAACTAACAACCCAAGTAAACTCTGTATGTAGGTAGGCAGTAATGATTTGCACCAGTTAAAATAGATTAAGTCTAAGTAAATGTTGAAAGTCTTATTAAACATTTAGCAAACATTAAAAGTTATTCTTAATAAGAAGTACATTTTATATTTCAACAACTATAATGAAGTATCAATAATCTGACTTGAACATTGCCCCTTCCTGCTCCCCCCAGTTATGTTTAAAAAGACAGGAAAAAGACAGAAAAGTATGCTGATAGGGTGAACTAAGTCAGGTTTGAATTATGGATATAAAAAAATTAGAAATCACTTTAAATTTCTACTGAAAACACACTCATGTACACATACACTGAGAATTTTTCTTTAGATACAATCTATATGTGATTTGCAATAGATCACACTTAAACAATGCCATAAAAACTTTAGAAAGATAAGAAAATATGTATGACAGAAAGGGAAATAATAGAATGTAATTGTCTGACTTATCAGTAATGGAGTTCAAGGCAAAAAGAGATAGGACATGAATGATCATATTATAAAGAGCAAATCATAATATAAATATGGTACTACCATTGCCCTGAAACCCTGAAAGCCGTTCCCTGTAAAGACGGAGGGTTCGTGCCTGTGTGCAGCCACTCAGACACAGGCGTGGAGGAGGGGGCTGGTAGGCAGCCGGGCCTGTCTCTCTTTAGAAAACTTTCACATCTTCTTAATTTTTATTTAAAATGTTACTTACTTTATCTTTTCACATTGTCTGGTCCTTCCTCATTCCACCAAGAATTGGATATTTGATTTCTCTTGGTTATTTTCCTCTGTGTGTAAGAGAAAAATGTGGGAGAGTAGGATAAATAATTGTTCTTAAGTGTTTATTTTTTTTAATGCCTTTATGGGCTTGATTACCTGACTTGTTGATATGTAAGAATAGGAAATTACTGATTACGGATAAGTTGATGTTTTTTGTTTTTTGTTTTTTTTCTTTTTTTAGCATGGTGTTAGTCTGTATATTCAAGATAAAGAAGGCTTGTCAGCTTTGGATCTTATAATGAAGGACAGACCGACTCACGTGGTCTTCAGGAGTACTGGTAAGGGCATTTCATGAGCAGCTTAGACATTTAATGAAACTCTGTTCTTATTAAAGTAGCAAGGAAGAATTGTTTGTGGATATCAGCAAAGAACTTTTACTTTGGTATATGCTGGATGGTATCTTTGGTTTTATATTCTGGGCACTTTTTTAATTTTGCATTTTAAAATTTCAGTCCATATTTATGTCTTTGAGAGTAAAAATGAAACCGAAATGGGGAGGCAGTTAGAATTGTAACTACTATAAAGTCGTTGATGTCCATCCAGAAAGTAAAATCAGCATTTGAGGAGGAGGAAGGAGCAGGAGTGGTTGTTCTCTTGCCCATGCTTTCTAAGTTCACGTGTTCCTTTAATTTGTTTGCTCTTTGAGTGTTTGAAGTGGGAATTGGCAGAAAAGGAGACGCGATCTCCCGGGGGCACTGTATGGTGTGCATTTAACTGGCAGTGAGCAGCTGAGTTAGGCCCGTCTCCACGCTTGCCTCTGCCTTGGGCACTGCCTTGCAGGTAGTAGATGTCTGGTTTCACTCTAGGACTTCATCAGGCTTCTATGATAAAATAAAAGGAAGACTTATGTCAGGAGTTTAGCTGTGAGTACGGTGTACCCAGGTGTATAGGGCAGGACCCTGTAAACTGGTGACAGTTCACGATTTTCAGTGGCTGTGGCATCACGTTTGCTTCCTTCAGAAGCTTTTTGTGTGTGTGGAGAAATACTATCTTACATTTAAAATAACTATCTGTATATATTATTTTCATGGAAACTAAGGCAATATGGCGAGTGGCAATTTTACTTATTTGGCAGTTAAAGAAAAAAAGGAACAAAAACATCAAGACACGCCTATCTATGATTTCTCGAATTATCTCCTATATTAATAGATTCATGATTGATGAAGGGTTTTGGCATCGAAATATGGTAGTTAAGTTAGTTCCTGTAAAGAATCATTTTTTTTAGGAGAACTGATTAGTAGGATATATCTATAGTTGAATTAAACTGATAATTGTTTTAAGATATAAAAGAGTATAAAAACAAATTTTCATTTTAGATCCTACAGATGTCTACACGTGGGGTGATAATACAAATTTTACCCTGGGTCATGGAAGCCAGAATAGCAAACACCATCCAGAGTTGGTGGATCTGTTCTCCAGGAGTGGAGTTTATATCAAACAGGTATTTTGAAGCATAATCTACCCATTTTTAGAGATTAAAAAGGACTTTATGTCAAGCAGGTATTTCGAAATATAATCTACCTACTTTTAGAGATTAAAAAGAACTTTCATATATGATAGTTGAGCTTTTCACTTGGTTTATATTAACTTTGTTTAAGGTATAATAGCATTAACGAGGTAATCAACCAAAATTTAGTAATTCTATTTTAGGTTCCATTAGCTTTACTCATATTTAGACTGTATAGAATATGCTTAAATTGTGAGATGTTTGTGCAAGCGGTGTTGGAAATTAGAAAGTGCTATACAGATGTTAATTTTAATAAGGTAGAGCTGCTGTTAATTATCTAGCTTTTGTTTTATTTAACAAAAGTTACAGTTGTTTCTCAAGTGAATTTGTTGTTGTAGCTCAATCTGGTTTTTGATTAGTGAACCTAAACCTGAGGGTTTTTTTTTTTTGGTGGGGGTGTAAAACAAATATAGTAATTTTAATTTAGAAAATTAAACACCCTTTCTGCATCTTTTTGTAATGCAATTGCGTTTTTAGGTTCCAGGCTATTTTTACTTCCTGCAGAGAATGTGTTGGACCAGGTGTGATGTTGGCCGCGCGGTCTAGTCAGGCGCTAGGGTGCTTCCCTGAAGGGGGTACAGACTGCAGCCAGTCTAAATGCTTGGCGCTGACAAGCAATAAATAATGAGACGCTGACATCACAGTTCAGAGATTGGGTGGTAAAGAGAACTGAAGTCTCATCACCTCCAGAGATAGGCAGTTTTCTGGGGAATGGGGCTCAGCCGTTTTCCTTAGATCCCAGGCATGACTGATGTTCTCCCATGAACCGGAGTTCTTCAGTAATAAATTATAGAACTTTGATTGATGTAACTGTGTCGACTTGGCCTTTGGTCTGTGTCCTTATGTTGGATGAGATATCTTCTACTTCCAAAGATTCTGTTGCGGTTGTTGCTGTTGTTTTTTTTTGCTTGTTTTTTGTGTTTTTGTTTTTTTACAGCTTTTGGCCAGGGCCAGGTTTGAACCCACCACCTCCAGTGTATGGGGCTGGCACCCTACTGCTTTGAGCCATAGGCGCCGCCCTGTTGATGCTGTTGTTCATAACATTGTATGTGTGTTCACACGCATGTGTGTGTCCGTGTGTGTGTGTGTGAGAGACAGATCTCTAGCTCTGTGTGTGTGTGCGTCCGTGGGTGTGTGTGAGACAGATCTCTAGTTGTGTGTGTGTGTGCGTCCATGCGTGTGTTACACAGATCTCTAGCTGTGTGTGTGCGACACAGATCTCTAGCTGTGTGTGTGTGCATCCGCGTGTGTGACACAGATCTCTAGCTGTGTGTGTGTGTGCATGTCTGCGTGTGTGTGACACAGATCTCTAGCTGTGTGTGTGTGCATCCGCGTGTGTGACACAGATCTCTAGCTGTGTGTGTGTGTGCATGTCTGCGTGTGTGTGTGACACAGATCTCTAGCTGTGTGTGTGTGCATCCGCGTGTGTGACACAGATCTCTAGCTCTGTGTGTGTGTGCACGTCTGCGTGTGTGTGTGACACAGATCTCTAGCTCTGTGTGTGTGCACGTCTGCGTGTGTGTGTGTGACACAGATCTCTAGCTGTGTGTGTATGTGTGTGCGTCCACGTGTGTGTGTGAGACCCAGATCTCTAGCTGTGTGTGTGTGTGCGCGCACGCGCGTCCGCGTGGGAGAGTGTATGTGTGTGTATGACACAGATCTCTAGCTGTGTGTGTGTGTGACACAGATCTCCAGCTGTGTGTGTGTCCGTGTGTGTGTGTGACACAGATCTCTAGCTGTGTGTGTGTGTGTGTGTGTGTGTGTGTGTGTGACACAGATCTCTAGCTGTGGCCTTTCTCCTAAGCTTCCTTTCTGTTGTGCTCTGGACAGTCTTTCAAGGTATTTAAATTTAACATGTCTGAAGGGTTGTTTTTGCCACTCCTGCACTTTCTCTACTTGATTTTAGTGCTGTAAATACTAGTTTCTAGATCCTGAAGACAATCCCTCCGGCCATCTCCTGAGCCAGCTGCCGTGTCTTTTTTCAAACTCTTTCTTGGACAGGGACAACGGTGTGTCCCAACTGGCCCGTGGCGTCTTCTGTTTTAAAGCCCTGTTAATATTCTTCTCCAGAACTATTGTCTTAAAAAAGCAGACATAAAGTAATTATGTCTTTCCAAACTCTATTAGTTTGGAATGTAAGGCCCTTTTCAATCCTCCTAAATTACCACTTCCGCTTACATTTCCCACAGCTTCCCGTCTGTGTTCTTGCTGCTTTGAAGTTAGACTATGATCTTGGAGTATTTTACTACTACAGCGATGGCTCTTCTCGACTTTGACCACGTTTTCAGACATGACATGCTACATAATAGACTTAGCTCATGTTCTGAGGTTGAACTCTCAGTTTTTAGGACTCCTTGAACTACATATGCCTGGTCTGCCTAGGACAATTGTGGTTTGTGATATCTTTCCTGGTGTAATTGTTAATATTCCTTTCATTCTCAGAAGTATTTGGATTATAAATTATATGGCCATCATATTTCCGTCTCCACAGAACATTGTTTTTAACCTGGAAGCACAACCTTCCAGGATCATAAATGGATCATAACCAGCAATTTAAGAACAACTGAAATGGAACTATTATTAAACTCCAGAGAATACCAAATTCGGGAGGTCAGGAACAGAAGCCAATGTGGGCATGAACAATGACTACAGAATTAGGGAGGAGTCCCAGTTACTTGGGACTTACTTACTTACTGAAACCTGAAACCTAGGCTTCTGGTGGCTGTTTGTGTAGACCTGAAAGGAACTGGGATAGTGAGGACTCTGGACAGGAGAATCAAAGGCCTGGTGTCCACGTCTTCAGTGAGTGGAGGGAGGAGAGCAAGGTGGCAAGGGGACAGGGAGAGCAGACCTTTGCCAGACATTGCTGATCAAAATTTCCTTCTATGCTAAGCTCCAGCAATTCCTTAGACTTCTTCTTAAAATTGTAATCTACTCTTTATCAGACTGTAATGGTTGACTGGAGCTGGGACACAGCATAGAAGCATGTTTTTCCTTTCCTGAGCTAGTACATGATAAGCCTAATTTCTTTTTTCTTTTTCACCCTCTGTAGAGTGCGGTGGAATCATTGCTCACAGCAACCTCAAACTCTTGGGCTCAAGCAATTTTCTTGCCTCAGCCTCCTGAGTAGCTGGGACTACAGGTGCCCACCACGATGCCCGGCTATTTTTAAAAGCTGGGTCTTGCTCTTGCTCAGGCTGGTCTCAAACCTGTGAACCCAGGCAGTCTATCAACCTTGGCCTCCCAGAGTGCTGGGATTACAGGCATGAGCCACGGTGCTTGGCCTATGATAAGTCTAATTTCATGAGCTATTAAGGAGCATGGGTTTTTAGACAGAAGTGAAGGAATAGTGGTGGCACTGGGGAGCCCTAATGTCTTATCCCTAGATGCTTGTGGTGTAGAAGCACCAAGCATGTTCCATGTGACGAGGTCGTGGGTGGAACAGCACTCAAAGGGGAGGCTTCGTTCCAGGTAGGCAAGGCAGTGCGAGTGTCTGTGGAGAGACTGACGATCTAAGGGATTTTATTTACTACAGAATGAGGGTGAGGTGAGCAGGATGGATAGGTCTGAGAGAAAGGAGAGCCCTGTTGACGTCAGGCAGGAAGAGGAGAGGTGTGGGAATGTTACCTGAGCACCAGCTATGAAGGGAGTGAGGTTCCAAGTAGTCCCAGGGAATTAGCTACTCTGAGACAGAGATTCTCAATATCGGCACTGTACGGTTCAGAGAACGAAGGTGAAAAACCAAGCTCAGTCGTCTCATTTAAAAATTCAGAGGCTTTAAAGTTGGAGGCCTTGAACTGTCTGGTATTGTTGGTTATTTAATACTAGAATTCAGAAGGTATAGAATGGCATTCCAATAGTGAATGAAAAATGGAAAGAAATATATTATTTCCAACTTTATGAAATGATTTTTTTCCCTGACAAATTGTAACTTTCAAAAACAAGTTTGGGTTTTAACTGTAGACTTTGTTTTCAGGTGTTTTTGGTATAGCTAGCTGAGATAATGGTCTTTGTGTTGCTTTATTTGATAGGTACATCATGTTTACAGAATTCTGGTCTAAGGATATGTGTAAATATTAGAGCTTGTTGTTCAGTCATGATCTTCTCACTTTCTAAAGGACCTTGACTTTCTAAAAATTATTGGAATTCTTTGTTTCTGACTCATCTTTTTATACCCTAAGTTGGAAATATTTATAGATGATATTTGAAGTATAAATGCAAATAATTTTTAAAAATAATAATAATTTTTAAGTAGTATGAAGGTACCCTGAGTATCATGCGTGTGGACGGGGTGGAGAGTAGCAGAGAGTGGCCTGAGGGCCGCGGTGCAGGTGTCTGCACCTGCGGCTGTTACTGCAGTGTGTGAATTCGTGAGTCCGCGTCTCAGGAGGCCCGGAGGGTGTTGGGAATGAGGCAGATAAGGAGAAAGGAAATAGGAAAGAGAGAACTTGGAAATCAATTTAAAATGATTTAAGACCATATCATAGTATTACCAATAAATTAGATAAAACCAGGGATATAGAAAAGAACATACTGCCCCAACCCCCATGTGTAAAAGGCATTATTGTTTTTTAAAAATACTCTTAGCATGTTTCTACTGTTTTTATCAATAACACACGTCACTACTTGGTGATCTTTATGCTTCATGTTGTTCTGTGCACAATTCTTGCTGTTTGGTATTTCATGAAATTGAAAACTAACTGGCTCGACTGTGCCCATAGCTCAGTGGGTAGGGCGCCGGCCACATACACCCAGGATGGCAGGTTTGAACTCAGCCCGGGCCTGCTAAACAACAAGGACATCTGCAATAGAAAAATAGCCGGGGGTTGTGGTGAGCGCATGT
>CAUYON010126977.1:0-32322 GCA_963573935.1 Arctocebus calabarensis | reverse complement strand
GACTACAGATTTATGGGTGTTGATTTTGTAGCCTGAGATTTTACTGTATTCCTTGATCACTTCTAAAAGTTTTGTACTAGAATCCCTGGTGTTTTCCAGATATACAATCATATCATCTGTGAAGAGTGAAAGTTTGATCTCTTCTGACCCTATATGGATACCCTTGATCACCTTTTCTTCCCTAATTGCAATGGCTAAAACTTCCATTAAAATGTTGAAGACCAGAGGAGACAATGGACAACCTTGCCTGGTTCCTGATCTAAGTGGACATGGTTTCAATTTAACTCCATTCAATAGGATATTGGCTGTGGGTTTGCTGTAGATGGCCTCCATTAGTTTAAGAAATGTCCCTTCTATACCAACTTCTTAAGTGTTCTGATCATGAAGGGATGCTGGATATTGTCAAAAGCTTTTTCTGAATCAATTGAGAGAATCATATGGTCTTTATTTTTTAATTTGTTTATATGCTGAATTACATTTATTGATTTGTGTATATTGAACCAGCCTTGAGACCCTGGGATAAATCCCACTTGGTCATGGTGTATAATTTGTTTGATGTGTTGTTGGATTCTGTTTGTTAGGATCTTGCTGAGTATATTTGCATCAATATTCATTAGTGATATTGGTCTATAATTTTCTTCTTTTTGAGTCTTTCCCTGGTTTAGGGATCAAGGTGATGTTTACTTCATAGAATGTGTTGGGTAGTATTCCTTGTTTTTCTATATTTTGGAAGAGGTTTCGTAATATAGGTACTAGTTCCTCTTTAAAGGTTTGGTAGAATTCTGACATGAAGCTATCTGGTTCCAGGCTTTTCTTTTTAGGGAATTTTGTATAGTTGATGTTATTTCAGAACTTGATATAGGCCTGTTCAACATTTCCACTTCATTCTGGCTAAGTCTAGGTAGGTGGTGTGCTTCCAAGTATTGATCAATTTTCTTCAGATATTCATATTTCTGAGAGTAAAGTTTCTTGTAATATTCATTAAGGATTTTTGGAATTTCTGAGGCATCTGTTGTTATTTCATCTTTACCATTTCTGATTGATGAAATTAGAGATTTTACTCTTTTTTTTTCCTGATTAGATTAGCCAAAGGTTTATCTATTTTATTGACCTTTTCAAAGAACCAACTTTTTGATTTATTGACTTGTTGTATAATTCTTCTGTTTTCACTTTCATTTAATTCTGCTCTAATTTTGGTTATTTCTTTTCTTCTGCTCATTTGGGGTTAGAATGCTCTTCCTTCTCCAGTTGCTTAAGATGTCCCATTAAGTTGTTAACTTCCTCTCTTTCTGTTTTCCTGAGGAAGACTTGCAGTGCTATAAATTTGCCTTTTAGGACTGCCTTTGCAGTATCCCAGAGGTTCTGATTTGTGTCTTCATTGTCATTTTGTTCCATAATTTGGTAATTTCCTTCTTAATCTTGTCTATGACCCTGCTATCCTTCAGCGTAATGTTATTTAGCTTCCATGTTTTTGTATGAGCATGCATATTCCTGTTGTTATTGAGTTCAACTTTTATTCCATGGTTTTTTAGGAAGATGCAAGGAATAATTTCTATTCTTTTAAATTTGCTGAGTTTGGACTTGTGACCTAGGATGTGATCAATTTTGGAGTATGTTCCATAGGCTGATGAGAAGAATGTGTATTCAGTTTTGTTGGGATGAAATGTTCTGTAGATGTCTGTTAAATCCAAATGTTGGATTGTTAAGTTTAAATCTAAAATTTCTTTGCTTAGCTTCTTTTTGGAGGATCTATCTAGCACTGCTAAAGGGGTGTTAAAATCTCTGACTACTATGGAGCTGAAGGTAATCTAGTTGTTTGTGTCTGTTAGCGTTTCTCTTATAAATTGAGGAGCATTCTGGTTGGGTGCATAAATATTAATAATTGAAATCTCATCATATTGAGTAGTACCTTTAACAAATATGAAGTGTTCATCCTATGCTTCCTTATTTTGGTTGGTTTAAGGCCTATTGTATCTTTGAATAGGATTGCGACATCTGCTTTTTCTGCTTTCCATTTGCCTGGAATATAGATGACCATCCCTTCACCTTGAGTCTATATTCATCTTTTAAGGTAAGATGAGATTCTTGTATTCAATAGATATCTGGCCTGAGTTTTTGTATCCAGTCAGCCAACCTATGCCTCTTGAATTATTCCTTGCATCTTCTTAGACCACCATGGAATAATATTTGAACTCAATAACAACAGGAATATGCATACTCATACAAAAACATGGAAGCTAAAAAACATTACGCTGAAGGATAGATGGGTCATAGACAAGATTAAAGGACAATTTAAACAATTCACATTTATAGAAAATAATGATAAATCTTTAGAAAATCCAGTGGACATTTTTAATCCTTTCATCACTCTAGAAGTTGGAATTTGATAAAAAGTTTCTGGGTGAGTTTACTTTTGTGAAGGATTACGCTGGTCATTTTGGAGAATAGGTCTGAAGGCGATTGGTGGGATCACATCTATGGTGCATTTTAGAAGGGTACAGGTGAAACTTACTAAGTGCAGAATTCAAATGTCTTCATATAGTGATTAAGAAAATGCTTTGAAGGCTATGCTGAACAGTTTGATGAAAATATTTAAGACTGTATATGAGGTCAGCACATTGTGCCCCATGATTCTACTAATGTACACAGCTATGATTTAATAAAATTAAAAAAAATTGTCTAATTCCTATCTCATATTGGTTTATTCAATATGTATTTTGCCATGTATAATGTGCTTCCATGTATAATGTGCATCCACTTTTTTGACCCACACTTTCAGACAAAGTTAAGAAACTTTTGTTTTAATTTTCTAGTTCCAATTTTTATTTATTTATATTTAGGTACTTGATCTTTTGTACTACAAAGAAGTTTCAGCATTTATTTCATAACATATAGTTACCCTTTTAATGCATAAGCATAAGTAGAAAAAATAAAAACATTTATATAGACACAGAATTAGTACTATCCATTTATAATGCACATCCTTATTTTTCCCTCAAAACTTTGGGCAAAAATGTGTACACTATTCATAAAAAAATATGGTACCTTCTTGTTGTGTCAGGTACATTATAAAATGAGTTAATCAGTCCTGGCCCTATTAAGTCCTGGTCTTTACAGAAATGTGTTCCGTAGCATAGCAAACAGATAGTTCTGAAAACAGTTCTACCCAAAACATTGGATCTGAGCAATGTGTTCTTACCACTACTGCTTGGTGATTTTGGCCCATTGATTCATTCAGTAAACATTGGCAGTGTCCTTGAGTCAACTCTGTACCAGGCTCTTACATATGAAATCGTCCTGGGATGAGTATGTGTTTTAATGGAATTGATACAGAAACAACAAATAATTAGGCTTAAGTACCTTGGGCGCCATTATAAGTTATCTATGAAATGCTGGGAAAAGTCAGAGACCTAACTCCATCTGGCAGGATTTGTCTCAATGAAAGTGTCATTTGAGCTAAGTCTTGAAGGGTAAATAGGGAATTTGTCAGACAGAGAAGGGGAGACAAGCTAGCCAAAAGAACTTTGATTGCCAAGTTTTGGAGGGAAGCCAGCATGGATGCAGTGTAAGACATGGAAAGGGAAAGTGCTAAAAGCAAAGGCTAAATGGTAAATGGCGCTTAGATTACAGAAGGGATTATAGGCCAGGTGTATAAGTGAGAGTTATGAGTTACAAACAACAGTGTGAAACCAATGCCATGGAAATGGAGGGAGGAGAGGTTTTCAAAAAGGAGGGAGTGGAAATGTATGACCAACGATGCTGAAAGAGTAAAGTGATGATTGAAATTGGACCACAGGATTCATCAATGAATAAAGCTCTGTTACCATATTAACAGAATATTCTCTGCTTTTAAAAGTGTGGCTCACATACCAACATCATTCAGAAGCCTGTTAAAAATGTGGAATCTTGAGCCCATTTCAGATCCACTACATCAGAAATGCAGGGACAGGGTCCCCAAGATCTGTGTTTTAGAATGTCCTGAGAGAATTCTGATTCATGCTAAAATTTGAGAACAACTGCTGACGTGTAACTAGGAAAGGAGTTTTTGTGGCTTGGGATAAAAAGAAGTAAGGGAAGAAAGAGTAAATTTCCCTTCTAAGAATTTGTCAGAGGTTGGTGGGAGGATGTAAAAAATGTTTGGGGGAAGACATGGCATTGAGGAAGCACTGTGACCTATCATCGACTCCATTTATTGATGATTTTTAATTTTCCTAATGATGTTCTGTCATAATTCACCAAAGTTTTAACTCTGTCAATAGTTAAATCTTTTCATTTTTTGTGATTATTTTCCATTGCAAACCCATTCATGTACATTTCCATATTTTCTATTATTTTGACTTTTTTTCCCTTTTTAAAATATTTTAAAATATACATCTAAAATTATTATCAGGAAGTACTGGGAAGAGTGGCTTTCAAATGACATGTCTTTCCCCCAAATGCCGGTTTCATCAAGGTTGTTTATTGACTATTTTATCTCTTCGTCAATGTTTCAAGCCACACATTGTATATGAGATATTATATTCATTTTTTTTTTTTAAAACAGAGTCTTAATTTGTTGCCTTTGGTAAAGTGCTGTGGTATCACAGGTCACAGCAACGTCAGTTTCTTGACCTTCATCTATTCTTTTGCCTCAGCCTCCCAAGTTTCTGGGACTACAGGCACCCACCTGCACAACCTGCTATTTTTAGAGACAGAGTCTTGCTCTAGCTTACACTGGGTCTCAAACCCATGAGCTCAGACAATCCACCTGCCTAGGCCTCCCAAGTGCTAGGATTACAGGCATGAGCTACTGCAGCCACCCGAGATATTACATTCTTATATCCATTGCATGTCTTTTATGATGGCAAACAACTGCATTAATTTTGTCTTCTTCTAAGCAGAAGTGCCAAATTATCTCCTGTTAAAAATTTCAATCAGTTAAATTCTCAGATTGTTTTCAAATCAATTCTTTCAAATGAGGTCTCTTGTATTCAGTTCCTACATAAGTATCAGTTTAGATATAGATCATAAGTATAAAATATTCTAACCCATTTTCAGGCCAGGGATAAACATCAACTGTAAGTCATGGATTCTCAGTCATCCAAGCCCCATCCCACTTCAGGAGCACTGGGTCTCTGTCATCTCTATTAGTTCTTCAGGCAAAAATATTACTCACCAAAGTTTGAGAACGACGACCCTAAGTGCTTTCTGAGTTTAATTTATTTTTTGCTTTCATACACACCTGAGTGTTGTTGGGGTGGTAAGGCTAGTCCTCAAATTCCTGGAGACCTAGACCTATTCACACGGAGACAACCATATTTGCCTCCTAAGTCTGATGGCTTCCCAATTTGGAATAATAAATTCACAATTAGGTCAACATTTTAGATTTGCTTCCAAGGATTAGAGGTTAGAAGATGGGCACAATTTGGACATGGAGCTGCATTTTAAAAATCTGTGAGATTTTAAGTACCTTAGAGGCAGAATTAACAATCTCTCCATATCGATACTCTAAATGAGTAGCACAGTGTTTATCTCTCTCAATGGATGTCCCTTTAAAGCTGGGTTCACCATGGATGGAGCCAATATCTACTGTACAATATACATAGAACATATTTAATTTTTTTATCCTTTGCTAAAGGTTAGCATTTTCTTTAGTTTATATTCCATTGAGGAGAAATTTTTAACTATGAAAGACAGTGGATTTTCAAATATTTCTCAAATATAAATCTTTTAACAAACCTTAAACATATTTGACCAAATATATTATTTCTTTCCAGAGTACCTTTAAAGCATATATATTTGAAGGGTAAATTAATCCATGCATTTCTTATTTCTTTATGTGACTAAATTAATCAAATTGCTATTTTAAAGAACTACTTAATGGGTGTGAATTTCTTTGAGAATCTGTGTGTGTGCATGTGTGTGTGAAAGTTAAAAAGACCTATGACCCAAAGATTGATAGTAAATAA
The DNA here is from genome assembly GCA_963573935.1 of Arctocebus calabarensis. NCBI lineage: Eukaryota > Metazoa > Chordata > Mammalia > Primates > Lorisidae > Arctocebus > Arctocebus calabarensis. The sequence goes on along the minus strand of CAUYON010126977.1, from coordinate 26,374 downwards.
ACCATAAATAATAAAGTTGGTAGTTTGGATTTTGGAAATCAAGGTGTTAGCATCTGAACATGAGACAGAGACATGGGGGAGGGATTGGGGAAACCTCTCTGCCCAGCTTCCCAAGAATGCCTAAGCATTGTTTTGTCTTTGTATAAGGTATGCACAGTAGACACATGAAACCAGTTTTGCTCAGTCATGACTTTACGTTTCTTTTCTTTATTTTTTGAAGGAAGCATTTCTTTCTCATCTCCATCTTTTTTTGGATGAATTCTATAATAGGATCTTCTGGGAAGTCACTACCTCCCCACTCTATACCTCCAGGGTCTGTTGTCCCAAAGCCTGACCTACCATCAAGAGATAGACATAAAGGGTTTGGGTTGGTCTTCAGAAAGTACCTGAAAAGGGAAATTTAAAAACCATAAATTCACATTATTATTGAAGAAGAGAATGAATAAAAAATCAGAGAACTGTCTTATATTTCTAAGGTGCTATAGATTTCCAAAATGCTTACCCATACACTTTTTCACTGGAGCAGCTCTAATAATGACTAGTGACATGTGATTTAGCTGGTAGCATGATTTAATGAGAACTGAAAGAATGATTAGTACTTAGCCAGTCATCACCCTGTATTACATTGGACACTGCATCACCAACTAGAAAATCTACAATCATCATATTTGCTGCATCAATTTGAAATGCAGAGTGCTTTGAACCATGGAGCTCTGTTGTATGTCTATTTCCCCTTTGTAGGTATTTTAGAAGTCTGTGTCTTTATCACGGTGATGCTGTATTGAAAAGCTTTCAGCTAATGAGTCAAGGATTACACAGCCCACTGCATATATCACCTTATCATTTTTGAATCACAAAGTCAAATGTTATCCATTTTAGCAAATGCTTTATAAATTACTGGTACCTGTTTAAACTGGAAATTTGTTGTGATTTATACCTAAATTATACACAGTATGTCAGACATCAGCACCTTCCATATCACACTGATGAAATTCCTGGTACGTGTTGTGTTGTGTTTTTGGCAAATGAAAGTATATTTTCACTTGTTAGACTGAAATCTTTTCTCAGATCCTCAAGAATGGTCAACTCTCCCGGGCTCACTAAGTATCTGCCACATGTGAATAGCTCAATATGTAGTATGGTCATTTCCCGATTCTAAAGGTCACCTTGTAAATAAAACCATTTAGTTGAACAAGGCCATTGAAAATACACATAACTTTCTCATAATGCTAGGAAAACACTAACTACCAAAAGGATATGGCCCACATAATAGAGTAAATGTCATGAGTTCAGTGTTTAAAATACTCACTATTCCTAATGCATTACACTTCCAGGAAGTGTTTGATGGACTGATATATTTACTTTTTGGTTTTCTCTTGATTATTAAGAAAAGTTATTCTTTTTAAAATAAAAAAAGTTCCCATGATATTGTGGGTAAAGTTACAGCCTTCACTTTATAGAAGTTCTTATGTTTTCATGAAGCCAAGGTCAATTACTTAACTGTCTAGTTCTCCATGCAAAAGCACATTCATCGTTCTGCAGCTAGTCAAATGCAAACCTGAAATATTAAACAATTCTGATGTTATAATCCTTTGCTGCCACTAGTAAGTACAGGTCTCATAGAGTTACCTTTTAGTAATGATAGGCTTTGGGGTAACAGGAATAAAGTGGACTATAAGATGGCATTTGTAAATGAAAACATCCAGTGGGGGGTATTTGTAAATTATACATCTGCTGATAAACAGTTTATTTTTGTGAACATTTTTTTGCAGTTTCTTTTTTTTGTAGAGACAGAGTCTCACTTTATCACCCTGGGTAGAGTGCTGTGGCATCACACTGCTCACAGCAACCTCCAGCTCTTAGGCTTAAGCGATTCTCTTGCCTCAGCCTCCCGAGTAGCTGGGACTACAGGCGCCCGCCACAGCACCTGGCTATTTTTTTGTTTTGCAATTCGGCCGAGGCCGGGCTTGAACCCGCCACCTTCAGTATATGGGGCCGGCGCCCTACTCGCTGAGCCACAGGAGCCGCCCTATACTAACACTCTTAAGTTCTCTAGAAATCTTTGACCTTACAAACAGGTCAATTTATAATGTGCAAATTATATTTCAGTAAGTTCATAAAAATAAAAACCCAGCGGCTGGGCGTGGTGGTTCACACATGTAATCCTAGCACTCTGGGAGGCTGAGGCAGGTGGATGGCTTGAGCTCAGGAGTTCCAGACCAGCCTGAGCAGGAGTAAGATTCCATCCCTACAAAAATAGCTGGATGTTGTGGCAGGTGTCCTATAGTCCTAGCTACTCAGGAGACTGAGGCAAGAGCATTGCTTGAGCCCAGGAGTTTGAGGTTGCTGAGCTATTTTTTTTTTTTTGAGGCAGAGTCTCACTTTTTTTTTTTTTTTTGAGACAGAGCCTTAAGCTATTGCCCTGGGTAGAGTGTGTGGCATTACAGCTCACAGCAACCTCCAATTCCTGGGCTCAAGCGAGTCTTCTGCCTCTGCCTCCCAAGTAGCTGGGACTACAGGCACCCGCCACAATATTGGCCTGGCTATTTTTGTTTGGGTTGCAGCCGTCATTGTTGTTTGGCGGGCCCAGGCTGGATTCGAACCTGCCAGCTCAGGTTTACATGGCTGGCGCCTTAGCCCGCTAAGCCACAGGTGCCGAGCCGAGTCTCACTTATTAACCCTTGGTAAAGTGCTGTGGTGTCACAGCTCACAGCAACCTCCAACTCCTTGGGCTTAGGCGATTCTCTTGCTTCAGCCTCCAAGTAGCTCCCACCACAATGCCCAACTATTTTTTTGTTGCAGTTTGGCCAGGGCTGGGTGTGAACCCACCACCCTTGGCATACAGGGCCGGTGCCCTACCCACTGAGCCACAAGTGCCACCCATTGCTGTGAGCTTTGATGCCACGGCACTTTACCAAGAGTGACCAAGTAACACTCTGACTCAAAAAAAAAAAGTAAAAGAAAAACCAAAAACTGCTGCAAAGTAAGGAGCAGGCAATAGGAGGGAATAGCTGCAACAAGATTGGTAATACAGGTCAGACAAGGTGACTCATGTCTGTCATCCTAGCACCCTGGGAGGCCAAGGTAGAAGTGTCCCTTGAGCTCAGGAGTTGGAGACCAGCCTGAGCTGGCCATTCTACAGGCTAAGGGGAGGTGGGGATTAGCCTTCAGGGATGACTTTATCCAGAGTCCACTCTGATGATTTATCAGGTCTTGAGGGACCCTGGATAACCAGGTCACTCACTGTTGGTCTCAGTTTCCCTGCTCTGGGATTGCAGAAATCAAATTCAGCAGTCTGAGAGTCACTGAGTAGGTTCTAGAAGGATCATGGCCTACCAGAGCAGAGGTTGAGGTCTGCAGAACACAACTCTTGGCTGAGAGACCTTGGGCAAGTGCCACTCTGTGTCTCAGTTTTATCATCTGATTGTAGAGACAATGAGAGTATCTACCTATAAGACCATTGTGAGAAAAAAGGCAGTGCTTAAGCTCTTCAGCACTTAGAACAGGAACTGTCATACAGTGAGTGCTCAGTGGCTATTAATTTTTTTTTTTGTAGAAACAGAGTCTCACGCTATCACCCTCGGTAGAGTGCTGTGGAGTCACAGCTCACAGCAACCTCCAGCTCTTGGGCTTAGGCGATTCTCTTACCTCAGCCTCCCAAGTCAGTGGCTATTAATTTTATCCTTTCCCCTCTGTTACCTTGTCAGCTTCCCGTAGATGTCTTGACAATGATAAGAAACAGTTATATTCCTTGGAAAAGCCTATATTTATGGCTTGACAAAAAAATAGGTATGGGGTGGCGCCTGTGGCTCAGTGAGTAGGGCACTGGCCCCACACACCAAGGGTGGCAGGTTCAAACCCAGCTCTAGTGCAACAAAAAATAGCTGGGTGTTGTGGAGGGCGCCTGTAGTCTCAGCTACTCGGAAGGCTGAGGCAAGAGAATCGCCTAAGCCCAGAAGTTGGAGGTTGCCGTGAGTTGTGACACCATGGCACTCTGCTGATGGCAACAAAGTGAGATTCTACTTCTTTTTTTTTTTTTTTTTTTGAGAAAGAGCCTTAAGCTGTCACCCTGGATAAAGTGCTGTGGCATCACAGCTTACAGCAACCTCCAATTCCTGGGCTGAAGCGAGTCTCTTGCCTCTACCTTCCAAGTAGCTGGGACTATAGGCACCTGCCACAATACCTAGCTGTTTTTTTTGTTTGTTTTTTTTTTGGTTGCAGCCGTCATTGTTGTTTGGGGGGCCTGGGCTGGATTCGAACCCGCCAGCTCAAGTGTACGTGGCTAGCACCTTAGCCCATTGAGCCACAGGTGCTGAGCCAAGATTCTACCTCTTAAAAAAAAAAAGTATAAATTTATTGATTTGTGCAGGCACAGAGTGGGGTAAAAGAAGAGGAAACAGCCCCAGAATTGAGATAACTAAGATTACATGTTCACTTAAAAATTAAAAGCACTCCAAGGTGGGAGGATTACTTGAGGCCAGAAGTTCCAGATCTGAGACCAGCCTTAGCAAGAGCGAGACCCCACCTCTGCAAAAATAGAAAAATTAGCCAAGTATTGTGGCACACATCTGTAGTCCCAGCTATTCAGGAGGCTGAGGCAGGAGGATCGCTTAAGCCCAAGAGTTTGAGGTTGCTGTGAGCTATGATGATGCCACTGAACTCTAGCTTGGCCCTGTCTCAAAACAAACAAACAAACAAAATAAAATAAAAACCTGCTGGAAGCCTGTGGCTCGACAGCTAAGGCTCCAGCCACGTACACCTGAGCTAGTAGGTTCGAATCCAGCCTGGGCCCACCAAACAACAATGACAGCTGCAACCAAGAAATGGCCGGGCATTGTGGCAGGCACCTGTAGTCCCAGCCACTTGGGAGGTGGAGGCAAGAGACTCGCTTGAGCCCAGGAATTAGAGGTTGCTGTGAGCTATGATGCCATGACACTCTATCCAGGGTGACAGCTTGAGGCTCTGTCTCAAACAAACAAACAAACAAAAAAGCCCAAAATAAAACTAAACAAAGAAAGAGAAAATGGTGATATGTGTATTGAGCACTTTCCTTCTTACTTCTGAGGTGAAGCTATATTTTTAATTTTAATTTTTAAAAATATTTTGAAACAGGGTTTTACTCTGTTGCCAGTTCTATAGTACAATGGTGTCATCATAGCTCATTGTAACCTCAAGCTCCTGGGTTCAAGCGATCTTCTTCCCTCAGCCTCCCAAGTAGCTGGGACTATAGGCAGGCACCACTATACACAACAAAGTTCTTATTATTTTTTATAGGGATGGGGTCTTACTGTTGCTGAAGTTGGTCTCAAACTTTGGGGATCGAGTGTTCCTCCCATGGTAGCCATCCAAAGTGCTTACTCATGGCTTGGCGCCTGTGGCTCAGTGGGCTAAGGCACCAGTCACGTACACCTGAGCTAGCATGTTCAAATCCAGCCTGGACTTGCCAAACAACAATGATGGCTGCAACCAAAAAAACAAAAAAATGGCCGGGTGTTGTGGCGGGCGCCTGTAGTCCCAGCTACTTGGGAGGCAGAGGTAGGAGACTCACTTGAGCATAGGAATTGGAGGTTGCTGTGAGCTGTGATGTCACAGCACTCTATCCAAGGTGACAGCTTGAGGCTCTGTCTCAAAACAAACAAACAAACAAACAAACAAAAAACAAAGTGCTTACTCACTACAAGCATGAGTGAAGCTCTTTTAAAGGGCACAGGTCAACCAATCAATCAGTCAATCATTCCAATCCCAGCAGCAGCTGGTGTTTGTGCTAACTGGTTGTGTGAGCTTGGGGTGGGAGTTGGGCTTGAGAGAGCTGAGCTTCCAGCAGCAGGCCTATGGGTCACATTCATCCCTCTGTGTTTTGTTTGATCTGCACAGTGTTTTGGAAAAATTTGAATGACTATTGGAAAAATAGGAATTTCCTCTTCTGTAAAGGAAAGAGGAAATTGTAAACTGTAAAAATGGGGCAAGATTTTCTCTTCTGTCCTGGTGACAGACGATATATGCACTGGCTCACACCACAGGTCCTCTTCCCTCACTGACCCTGTAAATGGCCAGAAATCCAAGGCTCAGGTTCCTAGGTTTTCGGCCTCAGAGGTGACATGGCCCCAAACTGTGATGGAGCAGCTTTGTGATGCCTCCTGTGGCCTCGGGCTGACTGCAGCTCACTCTAGCTGCTAACAGGCACTGGCTAAGGCTGTGCAGACCAGGGGCTCCATTGTGCTACACTCATTGTCACTATCTACTTTTGCTCTGTCTTCTCCATTTGCCTTGCAGTAAAGCTGAGGGACTTTGAGTCAGCTGTGAACAACTTTGAGAAGGCCCTGGAGAGGGCGAAGCTGGTCCACAACAATGAGGCTCAGCAGGCCATCCTCAGTGTGAGCCTTTCTACCCTGCTGGGCCTTGGGTGTGGGGCCAGGGTTTGGGTGGTCAGGCTTCAGCTCCCCCTTGACCTCAGTAGCTGCTCCATAGCCACTTACTCCCCACCAGCTTCAGGGCACGTGCTGCATGGTGGCAGCTCTGGGGCATTTGCTATTGCCGTCAGTCTATGTACCAACCTGATACACAGACTTGGCCAGGCCCAGGTGGAGTGGGAACTAGAGGTGGGGAAACTGAAGTCCCTTCTGAGGGCAGGCCAGGCCTCTTAGCCCATCCACTTGGTGAGTTTCTGGGTCCCTTCCTCAGCTTGCTGTCTTGCTTTGGGGCTTGGATTGTCTTTTTTGCATTGACTAAAGTCAATAGTGGCTTTACGCAGAAATTTGTAGACAGACACAAGTCCTAAATACATGCCTAACCATGAGAGAAATGATTTTTGACTTATTCACAGTGTGTATATCTCATACACTTAGCCTGGATAATTCCAAGTATAGAGTAACTATGGGAAAGGGTCTTCAGAGGAGCCAGAAGGAAACCAAGGCTGGCAGGGTTAGCTCAAAACCTTGCCTTCTGGGATTGGGACTTGGGTGAGGAAAGGAAAAGGTACCAAACAGGGTTAAGGGCTCACCACTCACTCTACCATCCACAGGCCTTGGACGATGCCAACAAGGGCATCATTGAAGAGCTGAAGAAAACCAACTACAGAGAGCATTTCAAAGAAAAGAAAGACAAAGGTGGGTGGCACCTGGCCCCATATACCAGCCAAAAACTGCAAAAAAAAAGAAAGACAAAAGTGAGTTCCTGGAATTGAGAAGAAGGCAACTTCAATGATCCCCTCTTCTTTCTCTGCCTTCAGGCCTAGCCACACGTCCCAAAAGCTCCCTAGGTCTGGGGGCTTGGCATTGTCCACTATATACTCAGGTTTCAGTGCCACCAACAGCTCCTGAATGTCCCTGGGGCAGGAGAGGGAGAGGGTTCAGCTCACCTCAAGCTGTTGGACCTGAGAGCCCACTCATTTATTTCTTCACTTATTTTGCCAAGCACCATTGAGCACTTGTCATGTGCCAGGAAAGGGTAAGATTCTGGGGAGACAGAGGCCTGTCTGCAGCCCGGGACAAAGCAGGCACTGCTGCAGAGGTGGCGAGAGAGCACACAGCGGACACCTCTGAGGAGGAAAGGGAGGCTTTCATGAGGAGGAATCATCTACCTCTGGCACCAAAACATGCCCAGGAGTTTTCCAGGAGAAAAGTAGAAGGGGTAGGGAATTTCCAGGAGGGAATAGCAGGAGCACAGACACACTCTCTGGCAGAAAAGCGGCAGCTACAGTTTTGGGGTTCTTTTTTTTTTTTTGAGACAGAGCCTCAAGCTGTCACCCCGAATAGACATCACAGCTCACAACAACCTCCAACTCCTGGGCTCAAGCGAGTCTCCTGCTTCCACCTCCCAAGTAACGGGGACTACAGGCGCCCGCCACAACGCCCAGCCATTTTTTTGGTTGCAGCCGTCATTATTGTTTGGCAGGCCCGGGTTTGATTCGAACCCGCCAACTCAGGTGTACGTGGCTGGCACCCTAGCCCTTTGAGCCACAGGCACCGAGCCACTTTTGGGGTTCTTATTGCATGCCAGGCACTGGCACCAGACAGGAATTATCTTATTGGCTCTCACCACCCTAAGGAGGTAAGTACCATTTGGGGCAAAGAGGCTGAATAAGGTAGGCCACTCGCCTGGGTTCCACAGCTGGGGGTGGGGGCCCAGAGTTCCACTCTCCCCTCTCTGTAGCACTGAGCTTGGGCAGCAGTGGGAAGGGCAAGTGCCACAGGGGTGCCAGGTTGCGCCGGGGTTCAGAGGCTGCCCAAGAGGCACCTGTTGTCTACTAAAACAAAGAAAAAAGCAGTAGCTGATCACCACACTTCCTGTGGGCTGTACCTTCTTCTACAGGCTTTGCACACATGGGCTCATCTGATCTTTCTAAGGACATCATGAAGGAAGCATTGATTATTATGTTTTACAGCTGAAGACATGGAAGCAAGGGTGACAGTTCCACGGGGGTTTTGTCTTGAGCAATGTGGCTCTAGAACCCATGCTTCTGCCCTGGTGTCATACCATTTCTGGCGATGAAGACAGCCCCTGCCTGCCTCCCAGCAGTGCCTTCTGTCCGGGCAGATTGCAGCCAAGGGGAGCCGAGGCTAGGGCCCCGGAGGACAGGCCAGTGCACATTCCTGGCCATAGCCTTCCCTGCTCTACGGTTGAAGTTCTCTCTGGTCCAGGCCCTGCAGTGGCAACGGGAGGTTTCTGGGCACGTGAGCAGCTAGATAATGGCACTTTGTTAGGTGGCACCTGCCACATGGTGGCCAAACTCCCTCAGATAGGGCTCTATCTCTGCCCCCACATACCCTTCGAGCTGCTCTAAGAAGCCAGAGGAGCAGCAGATGAGAGAGACAGCATGGAAGCACATGCTTCTTGTGGCCCTCTGCCTGCCCTTGCCAGGCAGAGTGTCCTCCCAAAAACTGAGCTCTGCAGTGGAGCTACTGGGCACTTCCCCCTCATAACAGCAGGTGGCAGTATTGCATGTATTTTCACCTCCAAAGGGCTGGGAACCCTAAGTGAGCCCTGAAAGCCTGGGCAGGCACCCTGCCTTACATAGCAGGGCCTTCCAGAAAGAGTGAGGGAGGCCCAAGCAGAGATGGGTGACTTTTTTCTCTGTAACTTTTGAAAACAAGGAGCTAAACAGCCATAAAACAGCTCTGCACCTGAACTTCATACTAGCAGCCTGCTCATACTTTGATTGGAAACTTCCTAACAAGTTATGAATGTGATTCCCAGGGACCAAGAAAAAGTGGTAGAATAAGGATTCTGAAGAAAATCCTTCTGTCATTTCCCAGCACCTGTCCTCACTCTTTCCCTGCCTGCCTTCCTCACTCCCTTCCTTTCCTTCCTTCTTCTTTTGGAGACAGAGTCTCACTATGTCACCCTTTGTAGAGTACAGTGGCGTCATAGCTCACAGCAACTTCAAACTCTTGGCCTCAAGCAATTCTCTTGTCTCAGCCTCCTAAGTAGGGAAAACAGGCACCCGCCACAACACCCAGCTATTTTTATTTTTATTTACTTATTTATTTTTATTTATTGAATCATAGCTGTGTACATTAGTGCAATCATTCAGTATCTAATTTGTGACAGCCCCCCCGTGGTGTAATCTCATCTCACCATCTTTCAACAATACTGACAGGTAGTTATCAATACCTCCGTTTCGCAGATGAGAACACTCAGACTCATAATGGAGCCAGGAACACTTCAATATGTCTCATATCTGGATCTATCACAGCTGTCACATATACGCTAGAGAACAAAAAAACTAGATCTCTTCTTTTGACTTTGCAAAATTGTCTAGCCAGGGCAGAGGACTGTGATGCCAACAGAATTGACATGTCATATTTGGGAAAGTATATCCCATCTGTAGTAATTCTGTGATAGAAAACCACAGGGGTTATTCATTTATTTAGTGTTTTGATGAATGTTCTTAACATTTTAAAAATGTTAAGAATAGAGTGAAATTAATAAAAAGTTATTCATAAATGGAACAGAACAACATAGACAAGAAGTCAGGCATGAAAGGACGAGTGCAAGGTGAGGAATAATGGCCACATTTTCATCACCAGAAAAGAGGGATGAGGCAGCTGTGGAGATTGGGAAGGGAGCTAGTGAGAAATGCCAAACAATATATTTAAGGAAGCCCACCTTTCTCACCAGCCTTTCCACTACATAACATAGGTTTCTGACTTTTGCTTCAGGGTAGTGCCATCTTAACTTGGCTTCAATTATTCTCTCAGTGTTTCACACAGCCTAGTAATTGGGTCCTTTTACATTTGGCCGAGTGGTAAAGATTGTGCCAAATCTGTTTGACAAAGAGGATGAAGGAATTAATGACACATTATTTTTAGAGTGAAAACTCTTATGAGAGCTATTACCAAGCCAAGACTCCTCCACATCTTTAGATTAAGAGGAGGAAGAAAGAGGAAATTGTATTTTTGTATGAAATTTCCCCTTGAAACTGAAAGCCAGGGAAAATCAGCTGATTAAGTCTAAAGATTTCATTTATAAAAACCAAGTTTTACTGAGATATAATTTGCATCCTATGAAATTCACTCAATTTAATAGATTTACTAAGTTGTTCACCCATGTCTGCAATCCATTTTGAGAGTCCATCCATCACCCCAGTAAGATCCCTGGTGCCCTTTTATAGTTAATCCTCTTTCTCACCTTCAGCCTCAGGCAAACACTAATGTATTTTAGGTATTTATGGATTTGCCTGAGGTTTTATTTTAAGAAGAGAAAGTTGGTCCAGGAAGTTCTTATGTTGAATTTTGGTGTCTTTTGTCTCAGAGTGGAGATATGGATGCTAAGATGAGCTCGGGCACTTCAGTCTGAGATTGGTAAATATTTTGATTTTTACTTATTGTTGAAGAGAAGAGAGTAACCTTGGCAGTGGAAGAGATGATCTAAATCCACTGCCAGAGAGAGCTGAGACCTCTTCGAAAAGTAGTTTGAAATTGTTTAATCCTTTCTCGGACAATAGTTTCAACTTTTTTTATCTCACAGCACACTTGAACTTCATGGCACACTTAGAGTATGTTGATCAAAAATAGTTAGAAAAGATTATGCTTATTGTGCTTTGATTCAACAATCATTTAATTAATGATATTTAAACATTTTCACATCACACCTGAGATCCTCACAAAATCACTGCAATCGTGTGACCTCAGGTGATCTTATGTGGGAATAGTGGTTTCTACTGATGTGTGAGAAAACTGGTTCCATATCTGAAGAGTTTCTAGTGAAGACTGTCCTTGTAGTGGCCACACACTAGAGCTTTGTCCTCACCTTCTGAAAATAGTTCTATTTTCCAAAGAAACATGTTCATTATTTCAAAAAGTCTCTCATGCCCTTCCAACACAGGCATGCGAGTTTTTCCCATCAACGATGCCTCGTTTTTTGTTTTCCTTTTGAAATATGCTCCAATCCTGCTAACTCAAGATCAAGCTATCATTTAAAATGTCCAAGGCAGCTTCAGTGCGCAGGTAACTCCACCTTCTCTTAATCCTCCATTGAACACACATTTGTCTTTTTGAGCATTATTCTAGGTTGCAAGGAACATAGGTGTGAATATGAACAAACAATATGCCTGTTCCCCCAAATTTATATTGTAGTAGAGAAGAGACACTAAGCAGAAAAATAAGGTAAGTTCGAACAGAAGTCAATGATAATTAAAACAGTGTGTCGTGGTAGGAAAGATTGGTGGGGTTAATGTAGATGGGGAGATCAGGAGATTGTCTCTGTGAGAAGATGGACTTTTCCACTTAGACTGAAGTCACACAAAGGAGTCAGCCATGCAGAGATTTGTTGGACAGGTATTCCAAGTGGATGACACAGCAAGTGCCAAGGCAGAATGAAGTAGGCATGAGCTTGGGGTGTTTGAAAGTCTACAGCCACTCCTGTGTGGCTGCACTTCAGGAAGGGAAACAGTGATTCAGGTGATCTGGAGGGGCTGGGACCCATGAAAGGACATTTGGAATTTAATCTAAGTGCCACAGGCAGCCAGTGGGAGAAGAAGTAGTGATGTGATTGACTTCTATTTAACTAAAAACTGAGTTTAAAACCATGCCATGTGGGCGGGAGCTGGGGGATCCATTTGGAGGAGATAATGATAGCAGCTAGTACTAGGGCCTTAATGCATTTTAGTGGTTTCACACCTGTTAGTTCTTAATTTATAGTGAGGCTTTCTTTCCTTTTTACTTTGTGCATCTGTCCTGTTAGCGACCTGTCCTCTGCTTTTTTTTTCCTATTTTAATAACCCCTGTTGAATTGGCTAGCCTAAAGTGAGGAAGACTTTGAAAGCATCATCAGGTTAGAAATGTTCGCAGGAATAATACAGTCCAATCCCCTCATTTTAGAATAGAGGCAGCTGAGGTCAAGAGGGGAATAAGTCACATTTATGAGTTTATACATCTAGTTAATGGCAGAGCCAAGAATAGAACTCAGAGCCCTCATTGATGGCTTTTCCACTCATGTCCCACCCATACTTACTCTTGTCTTCTGTCATGTGAGGGGCAGATAATCTGTCAGATAGTTTGATCATTGGGAAAAGAGGCCTGATCTAATAGGACCAGCTAGAGTAGATCATTGTGTTAGCCCAAGGTGATCAGCATGCCTAAGCAAAGTTGGCAGAGAGTCAGGAAATCGACAGGACTTTAAAAGGTCACAGCAATGAAGACAGCAGATGGACAGAACTATGGGGGGGGGGTACACCAGGCAGGGAGCAGATGAACCTGAGACAGTCTGCAGGCATCACAGGGCAGTCAGCAGATGGGCTGTGCTGGAACATGGGGAGAGAAACACTGTCATTGACACAAATTACTTGTGATGGAGGTGCTTTGCAAAACATGAGGGAAATGGCCTTATTTCATAGGACATTTAATGTAATGGTGGACAAGTTCATAGCTTTCTACATTGAATACACTAAATTGAGGAACCAGGGAAATATTTACAGTTTGCTCTTTCCCGTCTCTACTTCCTTGTTGAGATGGAGATACACATTAGGACACGCCACAGTGCCTGGCCAATGGCATTTCTTCCAAGCATTGAGCATTTCCACAAATTAAAATTCCCTTTGCAAGTAAAATATTCAGAGGTGAAGCAATGCATAACACAACAGATGAGGTGGTTTTGTAACACAAATCAGCAGGTAAACTAGGAGAATATGTACAAGGTTGTTGAAACTGTCACATAGTCTCTGCTAGCACAGTTGAGTACCAAAAAAGAAAAAGTTCTCTTATTAGATAAAAAGGGGCCAAAGGTCCAACCAAACAAATATAAGGGTTTATGATTTATTAGAAAAGGGTGTGCATTTTGACCTCATCAGAAAGTAGATAGATAATGTAGCATTTTATCTAAAGAAAAAAAAATTTTTGAAGCAGCAATTATATGTCACATCCAGTGCTGGGGTTGCTGATGGAAAATTGAGGAAGACAGTATCCCAAATCTCAAATAGCTCGCCATTTAGCCAGAAAGCATGCATAGAAAGTGATTCTAACATAACTGATATTGTGGAGGGAAGTAAAAAGTGCTTTGGTGACACGAATGATAAGCCTCATGATATGATGATAATGATGAAGGTAAGAAATTAAATAAAAATATGTGAGTCAACCATGATTTACAGAAAGACATATTGGCTAAATGATATATCTGCCCCTCCAAAATAAGTCTCTGCTTTTTTTACCTTCATGTTGTTGGATGCCACTGGTGCATGTGGGTGTGCAGGGCGGAGGGGGACATTTTCTCTCCTGGCTTCTGAACATGTGTCACTTTTTGCTGAAGTGTCACTAAATACTAAATTCTAGCTGGGCAATTCCCAAAGCATGTGAGAATCTGGAGAGTTGGGTAAATTGAGTGCAGTGCAGCAATTTGTAAGCCCTTTCATTTGCTGTTCATTTTTGTGAGGCAACAAGAATTAAGGATTCTCCATGGCCTTATTTTTGCATTCTGCCCCCATAGCCAATTCTTTCATCCCACTAATTTTTCTTCTGTTTCACTTCTTTTCTTCAAATTCTTTTATTTCCTCGCCACTGCCCCAAGGCCAAATTAAATTTGTATAATATTTTATAATGTAATTCAGGTTCATAAACTTTGAATGCCAAACTGCAACTGTTTGGTTTTCACAGTTTTCAGAAGCTTGTCAGACCGTTAAAATAAGACTTCTTATTTGGTTTCTGCTTTCTCCATTAGTCACTTTACCATAATAAAAATTGCAGAGACCCCTTCAGCAGTCACATAAGCTTCAAAGTCACATTCATGAAAACAAATTAAAATTTTATCCTCATTGTCTCTCTTGCCCAGACACCAATATGTAACTTTATTTCAGACTTGGAAAAAATAATTTAGTTGATTGATACAGCAATAAAGAGGCATTTCAGATCAACCAAGATAAAAAGTTCGACTAAACTGTCTTTGCCTCACAATAATCTTTCTACTGAAGTTACCATGACCTTAATTAAGTGACTAAAGTATGATACATAACATTTTTTCCTTTTAGCAAAACTTGTGCTGATTGAAGGCTATAACCGATCTGAAAGAGTTTCTATCTTCAAGTGTCATTTTGGTTTTGTGAAAATCACGGGGACCAATTTGGTTGCTTGTTCTCACTATTCCAGAAGTTCATGTGCCTTACTGGGGGTTCTCCTAGAGACAGATCTGAAGACAGAATTGAGGGCAAAGAGTGTACTTGAGAAGTGCAAGAGAAACCTGTAGGGAATGGAGTAGTGATACAGGAAAGAGGAAGCAACCAATACAGGGTCAACTACTAAACCAGCATTATAGGGGTAACTGGAGCTTCGTTCAGAGGGTAGCCTCTGGCAAACAATGCAAAACACACAACTGAGGAGTGAAGGAGGTAGGACAGTAATACATCAAATATCAATATGTTGACTGAGAACTACCTGTTCCCTGGTCAAGTTTTCGGCACTTCTGGCTTGCCAAGCGTAAGGCATGCTGGCCACTCACCTTTCCATCATTCTAGGGACAAAGGAGAACTACTGTCAGCCTGATAGCAGCACATACAATGGTCCCAAGGCTCTGGTTGGGCCAGCAGCAGTGTCTGCTACAATTTGTGTGTACAACTATAGGTTATCTGAAGAACTGAGGGACAGAGGGAGGGAACACAGTCAAATCCTACAATCTTACATTCTTTGTTCTTTTTTTTTAATTTTATCTTTCCCCTTTGTCAGTAGTCTAATCAAGAGATTTTAGTTCCTTCATCTTTCTACTTAGGCTCTTGTGTTAGAAGAAATCCTCAGACAATCAAATGGGAACAAAACTACCTGAATGATTCATGCATTGGAGTAGATGACTGTGGATAATCAAGGATTGTCAGTAGAGGCCTTTGCAACCAAGGGGGTACTTTATATATTTCAGATGTGTAGGAGAACAAATAATCCTGTCCTTATACCACTGTCACTATTAATGTCACATATTTATTAGGCATCTCCTTGTGGATATGACACTTTTAGGAAGTATAAAAAGCAAGTCAAACTGGTATGCTCCTTTAGCCCCTGGGATCTAGAATTAAAAAACAGACATGGAAATGGACAAAACAAATAGTCCAGAGAGCACAAAGTGAAATGTGCCCAAGGACTATGAAAGTAAAGTGAATGAGAAAGGGAGCCAGGTGTATTATGACCAGCAGCGATGCTTAGCCTTGTGGTCAAGAATAGAATAGTGAGTGGTACAGCCTTCAATGAAATGGAGAACTTGAGCTCCACCTAAAGTGATGAGGTCACCATGTGGGGATGCAGGCCCAGTGGTTATGCACTGGTCAGACTCTCCCTATTTGGCATATAGATATTTACGAGACATTATTACATGTTTTAAATGAACAGGTAATTAATACACAAACACTCTGTAACTCAAATCTATTTTGGCTAAATAAAACACATTTGCTCACCAGATGCAGTATACAGGCCAAATATGGAGGATGACAACACCGCAAGATTATGAATACCAGATGACTTCCATTGTCAATGGTGGAGTTGTGTGTAGGTGTGTGTTTACATGTTTGAGAGACAGAGAATTGCCTGATGTGCTTATGATGATACAAATTTATGCATTTATATATGTGTATGTAGGTATATGCATACAGACATATTATGGAAAACAATGAGGAAAGTATAGTTTCAGAGATGAGGGGGGAAAGAATAGCAGAGGTAACTATTTTCCATATACTTCATCTGTTTCAATCACATCCTCACATTAAGGCCAACTACACCATTGCCACATCAATTGATACCTTGCCTTTATAAGAAAAGATTGTTGTAGTAGGGATTTGCATGGTAGATAGCAGATATTGAGAGGAATACATAGTTGACTAGGGCTGGCATAAAGTTAAGAGATTTATATTGCTCATTCTATAAAAAAGGAAATTATGGAGAGGTTTGCAAAGAGTCTAAATTGTAACTTGAGAATCTAAGAAAGCATGTATTGAGTATTCCTGTGATAAGTCTTAATAGTTTACCTGTGTTATCTCATTTAATGCATACAAAAATCTTATATGGTGTTAAAAAACATTTTAGAAAAGGGGCAACATATCATATATACATATACACACACACACACCAAGTTTAAACAGTTTGTTTCACATTATATAAGTAATAAACATCAATCCCAAGGTTTAAATACTGATCGCACTTCTTGAAGTATGTATACAGCACAGCTATGGACATAAAGTTTTCTGAGCCATAGGTATGCTGTATACTTTTCTAAAAGTAGGAGAATAGAGATTAGCTTGCATTGGTGTGTGGAATTTCTATTTTAACTATGGATTAATAAATCTTGCTTGATTTGGGGTCCGGCAGATAGAGCATCTGATAACTGAGCTAGCCTGAGTCTGCAACACTTCCATGACCCATTTCTCTCCTACAGTCATTCTAAAAGGTTAGGTAAATTTCAAAGCAAGGTGTTGGTGCATCAACACACCTCTAGTGATTCCAAGCTGGCTCAATCCTACCTAACCCAGAACTCCATGGCTAAGAAGGGCTGTCTCTGACCAAACTGATACAGACTGTCACCAAAAGGGGGGAAGAGACATTTCCTAGTGGATGTTGAATATCATCTGCCAGCAAAACAAGAAAAACTGAGATGGTGTGAAGGGTAAAAAACTGAGATGGGTAAAGGAGATGGACAGATTAAGAGTAAGAATGTCTAGGATCACAGAGGGACTCATGGCCAGCAAACAGCATCCTTGAGTTATGGAGAGAGCAGTGACACTTCTCTCATTTCTTACTTCTCTAGGATGAATTTTTTTGCCTATATTTCTACTCGATTTGTCTTATTCTTCCAATAAATGCCCATTTTTAATTTAAGCTTGTCTGAGTATGTTTATATTCCTTGAAATCTAAGGGGTTATTATTTCTTGATGAAGTGTGGTATGAATTAATACTGAAGGTATAATTTTTCCCTTTCTTGGGAAAAGGGGAATAAGATGGACAAATAATTAACTCATGATGACTTGATCATCTTAAGACAAAAATATCACCCAGACCTCACTTAAGAAAGAGAGGCAGTTGTTACCTGCCTTTGTCCTTTTCATTTTAGAGGAAAATGAGAAAAGTTTGTTGAAAGTAGAATTCTAATGCCATATCGAAACATATTTCCCTAGATTATTCATTTTTAATGCTAGGCCTTATTTATTGATGGGTGGAATGAGACAGAGAATGTGTCATTGTTGAGGTCAGACTCAATTGCAGTGTGTCCTCCAGTAGAATTTTTTCAACTCTCATCCCTGATCAACTAAATGATGTTTTTAAGGAATCATTTTCATTTTTTACTTCATCTCACATAACATTTTAGATCTCCAAACAGAGACATATAATTTAAAGACATAAAAATGTTATTTGCAGTTATGTAAATTTTTTATGTCTTCATCCTGTGTGTTGACACCTCTGCAGAGGTGCTGCTGCTGCAGTAACTTCTGTTTTCCCTGATCTGTCTGTGTGCACAAGGCCCGCAGACTGGAAGAAGTTACACTGCAATTTAACAAGCAATTAAAAAGGATATTGAAACCTATTTTAGTTTACCAACAAATGAGTCATACTGTGTTTTTAACATGTGATTTAGAAGCACTAGGAACACAAATGAGCACTTTTAACAAAATAATTTAATTATTAATCAATCAGAATGCATAGGGTACTCTTGGAAAGAGAATGTTGGATGCCAAAACAAATACATCTATCCAATGCAGGGAAGTATTAATGAATAAGAGAGCCATCTTTTAATTATACTAATGAAATATTGTGTACTCTCTCTGATGCTAAACAGAGTGGGAAACAATTATAAACTACTGTGGACTAGAGGGATTAGAGAGTGGTTTATCTTTATTGAGTACATTTTTTCTAAGTGGCAATGGGAATTATTTTTTCTTACATATGAATTGCCAAAAATCTATAATACTATTTTGCCTACTTTTCTCAATGGGAACACAGTTTAATAATATAATTGCTGGCTCGGCACCTGTGGCTCAATGGGCTAAGGCGCCAGCCACGTACACCTGATCTGGTGGGTTCGAATCCAGCCTGGGCCTACCAAACAACAATGACGGCTGCAACCAAAAAATGGCCGGGCGTTGTGGCGGGTGCCTGTCATCTCAGCTACTTGGGAGGCAGAGGCAGGAGACTCGCTTGAGCCCAGGAATTGGAGGTTGCTGTGAGCTGTGATGTCACAGCACTCTATCCAGGGTGACAGCTTGAGACTCTATCTCAAAAATATATATATATATCTATATATATATATAATTGATATATCTTTGGATCCAGGCTCTTCTTTCAGTACCACCAAATGGGTCCTGGTAGCTTCAAGGATTTTTATGAAGTTGAGGAATAAAGTAGATTGGGCTGACTCTGTATCAAGCTGAGAAAAATTCCTGGTATAGAAAACCACTCCTTTTTTCTTTTTCTTCCTTTTTCTCTTTAAATTCCTCCTTTCCCTCCTTCTTGTCTTCCTTCTTTAATTAAAATTCTGCTTATGAAATTTTTTTTTCGACATTTACTTTAGTTTTGTAAAATTGGGCCATAAATATAAGGCAAAATTTAATAATCTTGAGACATTTGATCCATTGGTGATTAAAGTATAAAATTTCTTAGACAAGTCATGCACCTGATTTTGTATGGATATTGTTGTATCCTAGAATTGATGGTGATAGTATTTAAAAAATATCAAACCAAATGCAATTTTTAAAAATACTTTCATCCATTGATGCTTCAATCCAGCCATTTTTAGAAATGGAAAATGGGAGTAGTTGCCACTGAAGGGCAAGAGGATGTGTTCAATTAAGTTTCTGAGAGTCAAAGAACAGAGGTAAAAGAAACTGAGGGGGTAGAAGCAAGCCTTCTGATACGTGTGTCCTGTTTTCCTCTCTCCAGTTACAACAGGGGAAAAGATACTTACTGCTGGAGAGGGTATGAGTTACTGACTCCTTGCCTGGTCTGCTTGATTTATGTCTTGGAAATGATTCAGAGGTTCTCTGGAACTTTGGGGGGATGCAGAAAGAAGCTGAGCTCAGAGCAGGGAGCCCCACCACACAGGCTGCAGGGTGCTCTACTTGAGCCAGAATCAAGTAGGAGGACATACCCAAGACCCAAAGGCTTGGTAGGGCAAAGTCAGCAAGGGAAGATTATCTGGCCTGGAATAACTAAGAGAAAACCCAAGAATCCACTGAACACAACAGGCTGATGCTCCCAATGGGGTTAGACTGGCTAGAGATGCTGATTAAGAGACCCACTCAGAGACCGAGGATCCTGCTTAATAGCAATGGCCTCACATAAGCTTTTTGCTACACTTAAGGTGCCATTTTGGGACAAGGAAGCATTAGAAACCCTGAAAGACTGTAATCTATTCTTAAAAGATAGAGTTTACCTCCTAAAGTTATCTTACAAATGGAAAGAGACTAAAAAGCCAGAGGGTAAAAAACGACAAAGGCAAGCTTATTAAAGTTATTTTTTCCCCTTGGTTTTCATGGAAGATAGGAATATGCTTTTCTGCACATTTGAGTACAGCATGTATAAATTTTCAACCCATGAGTCATACCAAAATGGAAAAGGATGGCTGCTGCTTTATTCCTTGTCTCATCTGTGGGAGGACTGGAAAGGGCATCCCTAAAGTCAGAGGCTAGAAGGTCTTTGTCAAATTTTACTGAGGAATTAGACTTTAAGCATAAAACTTCACAGGATCAAGTTATGCAGAGTATTGGACTTCACAGACACCCTTTTGAGAATGAAAGAAAGTCTTTCTGAGCTATAGAATGAAGATTGTTCCAGCAGAAATGTATAAACTTGCTTTCTTTTAGTACTTAGATCATTCAAGAATAATGCTATTGGTGGTTATTTTCCAGAGGATGGGACTCTCAGATTTCAAATTCTGAGTCTAAAGTTATTTCTAGAAGGGTAAATACAACCTTAGAAGCTTTAAAACACACTTGGTAATGGGACTGCCACACTTAGCAGCATCTGTTTCATCATCATCGCTGTTTCATGCTCCTTGAAATAATAACAAGTATTATTTCTCTCTATCTCACGTACACACACACACACACACACACACTCCTCCTTTCCTTTTTTCCAAGTCTTAACCATGGGTGAAGATCCTATTCAAGATTTGCCTTTTTGTTGCAGTTTGAGGCAAGCACTTCCCCCCACTCCCATCTCTTCCTTCGTTTCCACACCTATGTTTTGTACTCCTTATTTTGGGTCTACTTGTATTTTGCCTTTAATTGTGAGTGATTTTATGATAGTTGTTGTCAGTGTTTCTTCAGCAATGACTTTAAACCCCATAAAGATAGCAACCTTGGCCTATGACCCTACCTTGGTCTTCTGGGCACATAAGAGGTAACAAATACCTAGTAACTAAAATCAAAGCAGTATAACTATTCCCCCCAAATAGGACATTCTTTCAGAAAGTTTTGGTGAATCCTTTTAGTTACTTGCTAAGTCATGGATTTCTTCATGTTTAGTAAAAGGCAGAAGATGGTGAATTTGTGAGTTTACTGAAAAAATGGAAAGCTATGAAGCTTTTAGGTAAATGTGCTATAGGATGATAGATTTAAGTCAGAGATCTTTTATTTTTTCAACCATGGTAGTGATTTGGATTTATCCCTTTTGTGCATCAATATGAACTTCACTGAACTCACCGTGGAAATTTTGAAAAATTATGGCAGCAGGTAAGGGATTAGTTAATTCCCCAAATCTAAAAATCTGTTCCCCTGCTCTCCTAGCATATGATTTTGGCATCTGTCTCACCAGCAAGCTGCTATGAATCTGCAACATTGTGAGGGGAAACTCACAATATTTAAGAAATATGAACATACTGTGTAGATTACATTTTTCAAATATTGCACCTCCCCGTTAATGTCTGACTAAAGCCCAGCTGGAAAGTAATTTTGGTACAGTAGAAGTTGTAAGCCATGTTTTATTTTTCAAGTTTTGCTTCAAAGCTCAGTCAAGAGAATCCATCCTGTGCTTACGTCCAACCTGGCACTTTTTGGAAATGGATAGTGAGTGGTTAGAGTTCTACATCTAATTGTGTGAAATATTCCAGGCATTTTAGGATAGATTCCAATTCCAATGGAAAAATTTCATTAGAGAGTTTCTACGCAAAGACAAATTACATTTGCTGTCTTTTCATAAATTGCAATAGGAATGTCAGCCTGAAGATATTGGCTTCCACTTTCTCTCCAGCAGGGTTAAATCATTGCACAAGGCTTAAGGAGCAAACACAGAGTTACAACAGAATGGAGCAAAAAAAAGTTGAGCTGTTATGCTCTGAAAGTTGCAAAGCAGAATTGTTGACTAAACCTCCCTCTTTTTTTCTTCTAGGTCGAGGAAACCTTGCTTAACTGTTCAGAATTTAAGGGAACTATAACTGAATGTTATGTGATCTAAAATTGCAGATTTCCCATTACTGAGAATTTAACTGGGAAGCTGCATTGACATTATAGAACCTACATTGTCTTGAAACCTTTTCATGCTTAATCTCATTAAGCAATCACATATGTTAATATGCATCGTAATTGTGATTGCATAAATATCTTTAGCATTTAAAGGGGAAGACTGATCCTGTGAGGTTTGATTATTAACATTGTTATTATGTTCTTAGTGTACTCATGAAACTATTTGGTAATGCACCCATACTTTATTTTTATTGTATATTTTGGGAGCATTGTTATAGGTTAATTGGCTCTATATTTCACAAGTTTGCATCACTAATACCAATAAAAATTTGTTTATCTTGTTCTTTTGGGATTCTGATTGAGTTAAGGAATGATTAGTCCTAATTAAGTTCTGTAGTCTGTACTAATTACAATCAAATAAGTCTTCACATAAAAATGTGAAATTATGCCAAAGTAAATGCACTTTTGATCATTAATTAGAGAAATACAAGGCACACCTTTGCAGACATTTTTATTTTTTTTTAATTTTTAGTAACTAGTAGGAAACCTAACCAATAAAGCCATTGCATTTAGAAAGGGTGCCTTTCACAGTTGTAACAGAAGCCATTTAGCTAATTATAAATTTGAGTGATGTTTCCTTTTTTTACTCTTCATGAGAACTAAAGTATCCTCATGTTCCTCATCCACCCTCCAGGTAGTAATATTATGTTTACATTATAGAATAAAAACAAGAGGCTGAAAGTTTTAAGAGCAGGTGTTGTATTATATTGCCTTATTTAATTTCTATGCACTGCAGTTTTTTTTCATCTTTTGCATTTCCCTGATTTTGTTTTAATGCTGTGGATTCCTTTGGACCCTCCTGTGTGAGGTGATAGTGACACTTCCCTCTGTGCTTCCTCAGTGCGGTGATGACTGGTGAACAGTATCCTTTGCCCTGAGCACCTAACTTTCCAATACTTGTGGATACTAGGAGCACTGAATTCTACATATTATGGTAGAAAGGATAAACAGGATAAAAACAACAATTTCTGGCCACTGACATCTTTTTTTATCCTCTCATAGAAAGAGGAAATGAGATTGTGCCTTTAAAACACAGTTTGGTTCCTGGCACAAGGAAGGGTTCAACAAATGTTACCTAAGGTAATAATTATTATTAGGGTTGCATTTTATTTGATACTACAGGATGTCCAGTTTTTAGACTAATTAATTGGTTTTAAGCTCAGGAGGAAGAAAGTATTTCATCAAAATTCTCCAGTAGTTTCACTTCCTTTTCTATATTTATCCTGCTGTGCATGTGGAAACTAAGACAATTGCCAAAGTCAAACTTTCCAGGTTGTTGCAATGACCAGGAAGTTCCCATCTTGGTGTAATACTTAAGGCTCTGATTCCAAAATAGTGTTCAATTCTTTGACCATTTATCTATCTTTAGCCTCAACCTACTTTTTCTAACCGATTTACTCATTCATTTTCTCAAAGTTACTTACTTTTTTCTCCTATTTATCAACCCAGTAGCTGTTTTTCTACTTTTCTGACTTTGAATTACATTTCACTTTGTTCTGTTTTGTTTGAACTTTTATCTCTTTTTTTTTTTTTTTTTTGAGACAGAGCCTCAAGCTGTCACCCTGGATAGAGTGCCGTGGCATTATAGCTCACAGCAACCTACAATTCCTGGGCTCAAGCGAGTCTCTTGCCTCCGCCTCCCAAGTAGCTGGGACCACAGGCGCCCGCAACAACGCCCGGCCATTTTTTTTTTGGTTGCAGCCGTCATTGTTGTTTACTGGGCCCGGGCTGGATTCGAACTAGCCAGTTCAAGTGTACGTGGCTGGCGCCTTAGCCCGCTGAGCCACAGGTGCCGAGCCAGAACTTTTATCTCTTGCCTTAATTTTTTTTTTTTGTTTACTCTTCAGATACAATCTTTATCATTTAATTCCTGTGTTATTTTCTGCTGTTGTCCTGTGTTCAGTTGAATTGCTTGTTTCCAAGCCTTTTTTTTTTTTTTTTTTATGCAGAGTTTCACTATGTCTGCCCTTGGTAGAGTGCCATGGCATCACTCTACCTTTGTATTTCCCTGATTTTGTTTTACTGCTTTGGATTCCTTTGGACCCTCCTGTGAGGTTGAGCTCACAGCAACCTTAAACTCTTGGGAGCAATTCTCTTGCCTCAGCCTTCCAAGTAGCTGCCCGCCACAATGCCAGGCTATTTTTTGTTGCAATTATGATTGTTGTTTAAACTCTTGAGCTTAAGCAATTCTCTTGCCTCAGCCTTCCAAGTAGCTGCCCGCCACAATGCCAGGCTATTTTTTGTTGCAATTATCATTGTTGTTTAGCAGGCCCAGGCCGGGTTCAAACCCACCTGTCTCTGTATATGTGGCTGGCACCCCAACCACTGGGCAGCAACTACAGTGCACTCTGTGGCTTGGCCCCTGAGCTACAGGCGCCAAGCCACCAAGTGCCGACCTTCTTTCCTGTCTCATTACTGACATTTCTCTCTGACTCCACATTCTGGCTAAGCAGGTATGAATTTTGCCTTTGACTTATTATTCTCTTGTTTATAGCTTTGGGGTTTTGTACATGACTTTTGCTTTGCCTGAAATTTCTCTTTGAAAGTTTGCCAATAATCCATTCATTTCTTCTCCTTTGAGTTCCTCTGCAGAATTTTCTTTCTTTCAAGAATCTTTATTTTTTTATTTTTTATTTTTATTAAATCATAACTGTGTACATTGGTGCAATCATGGGGCACAATGTGCTGACTTCACGTACAACCTGAAATATTTTCATTGAACTATTTAACATAGCCTTCATGGCCTTTTAATCACTATATGAAGACATTTATATTCTGCATTTAACAACCTTTACATCTAGAATATGATGTATGCCTTCTCAGTGAATCGGAATCATGGAATACCCTACATACCACTGAGATTATGTAGTAAACCTCCTTATGTTACATGTGAGAAAATTGAGGTACAAGGTGAGCCACCTGAGCTGCCCAAGATTACAAGCCCTTCAGTAGCACATTTGGGGACTAGGACCTGGGTGATTTCAAATCCTCGCTGTTTCCCTTGCACCTACTTCATTTCAGAAAACAAAGTGGAGTGGAATTCCCCTATGATATCTTATGAGCTAAAATTTTTTTTTAATTCTTTGTATATGGGCCTCCCCTCCCCTTAGTTTTTATTAAAATTTTAGGAAACAGGGATCATACCTCCTCGCATTAATCTTTCTATTCCATCATCCTCCATAACGTCTAACACAAATTGGATTTTCAACAGAGTTTCACTAATGCTTGTTAAATATTATTGTCTACATCACTGTAGCATGTATATTTTCTGTTTCTCGTCTTAATTTACATGCATTTGATTTTTATATCATTATTCCTATTTTTTCTTTTATGGCTTCATTCTTTCTCTACTGCCCGTTACTTAAAAATTGTATTTCTTTGTGTCATATTAATTCTCCATTTGAAGCTGTTTTTTCTCATGCTCTCATAACTAGAATTCAGTTAGAGAAAATTATATAGTTAATGTCTATTTTTAGTGGTTGGGTACTGAAAACTAGTAAAAGGGGTGTCAATGATTGCTAAAATCACTGAGCTTTTTATAGCAGCTGGATAAATTAACTAACTCAAATCTTTCATCCAGTTGACCACAGTTTTCTCAAGCACTTTTCGAATGTTTGACATTTCACTGGGAGGTCTCCCCCCTTTGTTAGTTTGTAAGTCAGCTACCAACTATATGGTGATTGTCTCTATGGAGGAATCGAAGTAGATGCTGTTTCTGTATTGGTAAAATGGGAAGACCCACAAGTGGCTTTTAAAAAATGTCTAACGTGAAAGACATAGAGGCATATTTTGATTGCTTTCGGATTGTACTCCTTTAGAACAATTTTGAAAGGAAGTTGAAAGTTTTGCTAGAAAAGAAAATGAGAAAGAGAATGATTAACTGCTCAGTGGGAGAGAATCAGGTAACTAAATTTCTCTGCCTTTCACCGAAATTAGAGAAAGTATTATGGAAACAAGAGAGGTATGAAAATGGAAGAGTTACTGAAATACTTGAAGCCAGTGACCAAAAATCTCCCATTTGAGATAATGAGGAAATACAAGGTGTGGTAGCTAGATGCAAACTCATGAAATGTCCCCTTTCTTTTCATGTCTGGAATGATTCTGACTTTCACATGAATCTCTCTGAAACATTTCCCAATGACCTGTATTATTTGTGATCTTATTGTTGAGTTTAAAGTATTGTTTGTATTTTATGTACTAGTCCAGATATGTATTTTACATCTCACAGTCTGAGAATGAGAGTCTTCTCATTCTCTTTACGTTGTTTTTCACAGAAGTTTTAAATTTTAATGAATTCAAGTAATTTATTTTATGGACTGTACTTTTGGTGTTATATCTAAAAAGTCACTGCTGCATCAAGGATCACATAGGTATTCTCCTATCTTCTCATCCAGTTTTATAATTTTGCATTTTATGTTTAGGTCTATGATCCATTTTGAGTTAATTTGTGTGAAGAGT
>CAUYON010126971.1:0-23374 GCA_963573935.1 Arctocebus calabarensis | reverse complement strand
CTCTCATGTCAACATGGACCTTGGTGACAATCCTGTTTCATTAAAGCAGCAAGTCTGTGAAAGGGTGAGTCTGTTTAGAAGAAAAAGAACTGAGGTACTATGAATGGAGAGCTCCAGCTAAGAAGAAATTCTATCCCTTTTTTGGAGCTAAAGGAAATAATACAACAAAAAAAGAAGGCTTCTTTGGAGACCTAAGTCTGTTGGGTGTAAATAAGGCATTGTTGTATTATGGCTTTATCAAGATTTTTAAGGAATGAAAAGCTTGTGATATTTAGATATGGGTAGAAGAGAAATCAAAGTGACAGGGCCGTGTCATGTGGCTTTGGTGAGTAGG
The DNA here is from genome assembly GCA_963573935.1 of Arctocebus calabarensis. Classification (NCBI taxonomy): domain Eukaryota; kingdom Metazoa; phylum Chordata; class Mammalia; order Primates; family Lorisidae; genus Arctocebus; species Arctocebus calabarensis. Next base: position 23,040 of record CAUYON010126971.1, on the reverse strand, counting down.
AAGATAGTACTGCTGAGGGTTGAACCGTCCTTGCCTTCGGATTTGTTCTCTCCAATACTGGCAGGTCCACCTCAGTCTTTGGTGATTTTTAAACAGCATTGACACCTCCTGTGTAAAACCACCTATGACATGAATCTACAGAAATACTTAAAGGGGAAATATTTGGAACCAAGCTTAAGGCACTGACCCCAGTAAGTTAAAGACTTTTTTCCTCAGTCCAAGGCAGGCTGCAATCAACTGCCTTTAAAGTGATGCTGTATTATATAAGAAAAAGAGTTTAAAATCCTATTTAGAAGTGTCTTTTAAGATTCAACTGACTTTTTACACTAAAAATTACTCTGTGTTTACAGATGCAATCCTGTGGTCAGGCCATTTTTAAGAGAAGAGTTATTTAACAGAATGCTCTTTTAGGCTCTGATTTTACGTACTGTTTCATGTCCAGTCCCCTTCCAAGAAAAAAGTGGTGAGTTTTGGATAGGGTGGTCTCCTTCTCTTAAAATCGGCAGTGTTGTTCCTCATGCTGCCCTGTTTTTCCTCTGATGGTATTGTTTTTTTAACACAGGTTGAAACATTTCATCTATCATCTCTGCCTCATTTTAGGGGGTTCTGAATCAGAGTTCTCTAACACTGGTTCCAGAGAGCTAAAGGTCTTTTTTATTCTTCTTATCTTTCTAATCCCAGGGCATTTATTTTCTTTGTCATAAACACTTGGTGACCAAGTGGTGGTTAGATTTTTTTTTTTTTTAATAAAATGTTCATTGTATTTTGGGTTTTCCTTGTATTTCATGGAGTGACTCGCCTCTACTTCAAGGTGGAGAGATGTCTGGGTTATCTACACACTATATATACAGTAAAAACCAGTAGAACTACAGGCAGTATCCATGCAGGAGACTTTAAGCCCTCTTAAGTACAGTTGATCCTTGAACAACATGAAATCTGCATCACAGTTCAAATTCATCTACCTCTACCAACCCTGAGGCAGCAACTCCTCCTCAGCCCTCTCAATACACAGATGATGAAGGCCTTAATGATGACCACTTCTACTTAATGAATAGTATATACATTTTTTCTTAATAATATTGTTTTTATTTATTATATACCATATTCTTACATAACACATAGAATATACCAAACGTGTTAATCATGTTTTGGGAAAGTCTTCCCAGTCAACAGTAGGCTATTAGTAGTTATGTCAAAAGTTAAACATGGGTCTTTGTCTGTACACAGGGTCAGGCTCAACCTCTGTGTTGTTCAAGGGTGAACTGTATAATTAAAATACACAGGCAGTATGTGTAGAAACTGATCATATCTTCATATTCCTAATTAATTATTGGGGGGAAAAACATACCAATACTTGGAGGGTTGCCTAAGGAAGTATAGGGAAGTTCATAGCATAAATGTCATTTAATTTTTTTTTTTTGTAGAGACAGAGTCTCACTTTATCGCCCTGGGTAGAGTGCCGTGGCGTCACACTGCTCACAGCAACCTCCAGCTCTTGGGCTTAAGCGATACTCTTGCCTCAGCCTCCCGAGTAGCTGGGACTACAGGCGTCCGCCATAGTGCCTGGCTATTTTTTTGTTTTTGCAGTTCGGCCGAGGCCGGGCTTGAACCCGCCACCTTCGGTATATGGGGCCGGCGCCCTACTCGCTGAGCCACAGGAGCTGCCCAATGTCATTTATTTTTAAAAAAGAACAAAACTAAACCTGGCTCACTGAAAAGACTAATGTAAGAAGAAAAGACAACCCAAGGTAATATAAAATACCAGAACTGAAAAGAAGGCCTAGGCACAGATACTGACAAGATTTTAAACTACAAGAAGATACTATGAATATAGCAGCATGAAAGTTTGAGTATGTGTTTTCCATTATGGAGTTACCACAGCTCTGGTACCAAAAATTCAATGCATATTGCAAGAGAAAAGGCAAATCTCAATTTTGGACACAGATGAAAGAAAATTGGCAAAAGAAATTCAGCAGGGTTTACAGAATGATGTACCATGACCAAACAGAGTTTATCCAAAAAATACAATAATATTTCAATGACTGAAAATATACAAATGGGTAATTTATCATACAAACTAACTGGAAAAAAAAAAAAAAACATCTTGAAGGAAGAGAAAAAAATACTCTATACCTCCACATTCATAATAAATACTCTTTATCATCTAGGTAACCTGATTCACGTAACCCACAGGAAACAACTATAATGGTGAAAAAGTTCCAATAGTCAAGAGCCAGACACGGATACATGCCATTACCATAACTTTCTGAAACATCGTTCTGGAGGTTCTAGAGCCTACACAATGCAAAATGGCAGGAAAATTAAAAGGAAGAAATAAAATTATTGTTTTTAAATGATATTTCTCTAGAGAGAGAATCAATTAACTACTAGAACTAAATTATCCAGCAAGATGGCTAGAATTAGGATCATCCCAAGAAAATAAAAAGAGATTAATGACCTATCTGCAAGGAGAATAAACTGTATATATTACCTGTATAATTAATTAAAGCTAAAAAATATAAAGCTAATTTCTTTTAAATGAAAGAGAAAGACTTGGCTGGTAAGGTCAGAAGATAGGACTGCTGTCAGCACTTACTGTAACACTGAAAAAGGCTGAACTATTCAGTGGCACTTTCACTACAAAAGATTTAAAAAAAAAAAAGTAAATCCCTTTGATATATAAGTCCAGGGTTGTTGTTTAAAGTCCTAGTAAGTCAAATGCTGCATCCAAATATCAGCCTTGAACAAGACAAAACCTAAAATGATTCAATTGCTATCAATTTAAAGATAGAAAATGACATCACTAATCAGCATATTTATGGACCATGTGATCCTGCCCTCATGTTGCCTTCTGCAAAGGGCAGCAAAATAACAGAAAATTAACCATGAACTAAAATATCCCTTGAACATCAATGACTGCCACTATGGTAGTTGGTACCCCAGGCTTTTTATTTTTAACGTCTAAAAATATTGTGGTGGTACCTCGTCAAGGGCTCTTCTAGCATCAGAAATATTGAAGTTCTTAATGCTAAGTGGTGTTTAGGTCAAAGTAGCCTTGAACTTTTGTACATTAACCATTGTTAAAATATTTATTTTATAAGGAAATACCAGGATAAAATCTCTGGATTTAGATCAGAGCTTTACATAGGTTTTGTTTCTACTGAAAACCCAACTCTAAATACCTTGACCAAGAGGAGTAATTCATGCTTAAATATGGCCGGGGTAGTATCCAGTTTGCCTGAAACTATTCTAAATAAGCCTCTTTGCCACATAGGTGCAAATATTTTTGTTAAATAAATAACCAACAATATGTTTCAAAACAACACGTGAAATACTAGGTGTAGCAAAGCAAAGAAAAAATAACAGACAGTGTAAGACCAGTACTTAAAAAACCAAACCTCTATATTTTATCCTATCTTTGTTGAGTTTAAGAATTCTACTTCTCTTTGCCCCACTAAAAGAAGTGTTAAGGAAAGAATTTCGTAAACAGCCTGTAATAGACCCCTCCAAAAGAGACCCTTTTAAAAGGAAGACCTCCAAGGAGATGCTGCCTAGTACTCCCTCCAGACTACTCAGCCCCTCTCACAGAGTTAATAAGAAGCTGGTTAATTTAATTGGTTAAATTCCAGTCTGGGACCTTTCCAGGCCTCTTGATGAAGTCATCAGAAGTTACAAATGACACTCAAGCCCATTTTCAAACCCAAAGCAAATGCATCCAGGACATCTTTGGCAAAGTGGAAAAGTCCCTCCTTCTATCCTAAAATGCCATCACTTCAGGGGTCCAAACGATGTTCTAGTAAATATCTTCTGCTCGGCTTTACTGTCTAAACAACATTCTGTCTAGTATTTCTAATTTAGGCCATCAGATTTCTCTGGAGTCCCTGGGACCCCGTGTTTATCCAAGGGAAAGTGGCAGATGATGTGGCCTCTGCAAGGCACAGGCAGGCACTTGTGTATTTTACTTACACACCGAGGATTTTCTCCATCATTGTTCGCGGTGTCATCAGTTATTCCTACAGTCCCTAAGCAGCCGGCTGCAGTCTTCCTGGGTGGGACAGCAGCAGAAAAGTCAGGACAGAGCTGGTGGCAGACACTCCATGGACCCCCAGGACAGATGCTCAGCGCCCAAGGTGCCCAGGCCGTCTCTGTAGCTGCTGGGAGGAGGGTGGCTGCTGTTCTCCTGCAGACTCCAGGTGGGAGCCACGTGCCCTGGGAGCATCTCCTCTCAAGACCCCTGGGGAAGGAAGCGAACTCTGAGGGCAGGAGCATCTACATCCCCTGGGACCATTCAGATCCACTCCCAGCCTTAGGAAGCCAATCTCTGCTGGGGGAGAGATAACCTTGATAACCCAAGGTTCTGACTAGAATCGTCTTCTGAGTTCTAGATGTTCTCACTTTAAACTCATGAACGGGAGCCAGAGGTAGGCCCAGAATACTGCCCAACAGTCATTCCTTGCACCCTTAACTTGTTCCCTCCCTCCTGGACAGTGACCTCTCATCTCTCTCCAGCCTCCAGCACCTCTTCCCCATCCTCACTGAGTAAATGGAAACTCTCAAACAAGAGCTTCCATACTGGCTCCCACCACCTCCCTGCCTCCATGCCATACCCTCCCTCATCACCCCTCTTCCCTGGACCCACAGTGTTCCTACCCGAGGCAGCTCACCCCAGCCCCCTGCCAGCCACCAGGATTCTCTGAAGTGTTCAGTACAATCAGATACAACCCTGTCTCCCCACTGGGGAGAAGCTCCACAGGGGTGGAGATTTTTATTGTTTTGATTGCTGCTATTTTCCCTGCACCTAGAACCAAGGCTGGGATGTACAAGATACAAAATGCATCAATGATTGCAGGATTCCTTCCACTAATTGCAGCTGAGTTTGTGCAACTTGGCAGGGTTTGGAGTAGCTGGTCCAGAGCCAGAGCCCCACTTACGGTTCTCGCAGTGGGGGCCCTCCCAGCCATCCCGGCACTCGCAGCGGTAGCTTCCGTTCTGCAGCACACAAGTGCCCTCGTTCGTGCACGGGTTGGGTTTGCAGAGGTTGACTGGCCGTTTGGCTTCTGCAATGTAGAACATGCCCACCAGGCCCAGCCTAGGTCAGACCCAAGACCCCTACCCTGCATAAGCCCAGTATTGACACTGGGCCCCTGGAATAGTGTCACACACCTTAGTGACTCCCTTGGGCCTAAAGCTTCAAGTTAGCCAATGGTTACTGCTCCACACTACTTGACTAGCTGAGTAACCTCCATTCAGCTTTCTTGCATGTATCTGGGGAGCTTTCCCACAGTTGTGCTGAATGCATATAACTATTATTACAGTCATACGAGGTCTGACAATTAAGTTCGTGAACTCGTCCTAGAAAAAGTGGTGGGTATCCTAAAAATGTCTTTTGTGTAAACAGAATGCATAAATGCTCAAGCCTGGGAAGGAGTTATCCATGTTAGTTACATGTCAAGTGAGAACAGATCTGCCTCCTATAGGATTTAGCAGACACCCGGGGCACAGAGAGCAAGTGCTCGGTAGCTGGGAAGAGCTGCTGTCCCCATAATGAGGTGCTTGAAGGCTCAGACTGAGGTCTTGCCTCAGAGGCAGTCCTGGGGGTGTAGATTCCCGCACTCACCGCCACATATCCACTCGATGAGCTGGTCCTGGTGGTACCGCAGATCTGAGTAAGCTGCCACATGGATCAGGGTGTCCTGGGGACCCGCCAGCCTCCGCAGTGCCTCTCTCAGGATGGGCCCCACACCCACGACTAAGACGGAGACATCATTGTCTCTCAGCTTCTGGGCAGGGACAGCTGCGTCCTCCACCCCCCTCCCGCCTGTGAGCATTACCACAGCCTTGGGGACACCAGGCCGGGCACCCCTCTGGACAGTCATCACCTTGTCATAGATGTGCAGCAGGGCCATGCCGGCCGAGCCCGCCCCACCCTGGTAGGAGGCCTGGCTCAGGGCCTGCAGCACGGCGGAGCGGGTGGGATGCATGTCCAGCCTGAAGATGGTCTGCACCTGGCTGCCATACACCACCAGGCCGACCTGCGTCACATCAGGGTTCACATCAAACTGGAGGGCGCAGCTTCTCACGAAACTCTGCATGTGAGCAAAGTTCTCAGGCCCCACTGAGGCTGAGGCGTCCAGCATGAAGACCAGGTCCAGCGACTGTGCCCGGCAGCCTGCAGGAACACACGAAGTTGGCCGAGGGCCCTCATCTGGACCCAGCTGCACAAGCTGCCCTGTCTGCTGCAGCCCCACCCTCCGTACCTTCCTTAAGTCACAGAACACCCCCCTCGTAGAGGATCAGAAGGAGTGTGAGTGCCCAGGTACATTACCTTTCCCAGCCTCCCTGGCAGCTGAGGGGGCCACATGTCTGTGTTCTATCTGATAGGATGTGATGGGACATAACTGTGCAATTTCCAAGTTCAAACTTGTGCAAGTGGAAGCTGCCTCCTTCTTGTCGGCTGAGAAATGGTAACCCTGGACCTCAAAGTGGAAGCCACGAGACAGCCAAGCCACCCTGCTGGCCTCGGCCACTCACCTCTGAGCTCCCTGGGGGAGAAACAGACTTCTATCCTGCGTAAGCCACTGGGCACTGGGGAGTCTTTGTGACAGCACCTTCACCTGTACGTTCAGCCAACCAGTGAATACAGGGCACAGATTATACCGTGTGGGCAAAACAGGCCAACACCTGCCCTCAGCAGCAGGGCAGTCCAGAGGGACTGACATGAACACAGAATTACAAGTGTGTGAGCGGCGTGGAGGAAAAGCCAGGGACTCCCAGAGACACCATCAGGGCAAAATAAAACTGGGAGGAGGGGTCAGGGCTTCTCCAGGAAAGGGACATTTCAGCTAAGAAGTGCAGGCCAGTAATGTGAGCAGTAGGACAGGGGTGCTTCTCAGTCAGGGCCAGACCACATGGAGCTCTCTGATTCTAGCAGAAGGGATCTGGGTTTTACCCCAAGTTCAAAGGGAGCCACTGGCAAGGTCTAAGTATGGAGTTAGAGCCTCTGCCACTCTGATTTATTGGTTTTTAAAAACCATGGCACGAGGAAAGTCTTAGACACTGTCACAACTACAAGCACCTAAGGAAATAGGCTGACTGAACCTACTGTGGGATCCTGGCTGGGATTTGGGGACAGAGAAAGGACAGCAGGTAACAACTATGGGCATATGAATAAAGCATGGACTTCAGTAAATAACAATGTGTCCATACTGCTTCCCTGACTGTAACAACAAGCCAGGGTGATGCAAGGTGTTACTAACCAGGTGTGGGGTACAAGAAACTCTACTATTGTCACTTTTGCTTCTGTGACTCTATAACTATTCTAAAGCAAAACAAAATAGAACAAATCACTCTGGCTGCCATGGAAACCAGCCTAGAGGAGGAACCCCACAGGAGGGAAGGCCCTTTGCCCTGGTGAGAGTGGCCTTGGCATTGGGCTGAGAAGCTGAATCCCACATGCAGCTCCCCACACCCACCTCCCTACGAAAGAACTTGAGGAGGGGGGTGAGGGGACTCATCAAGGATGCAGCTCAGGATGTGATGGGACATAATTGTGCAATTTCCAAGTTCACACCTCTGGCCATAGGCCAGGCTCCCTGTCCACTTCCTGGCTGTGTCCAATCCCAGGGACAATGTTCCCTAAAGCGTCCTCTAACAGCAGGTCACAGAATCAAACCCACGGCTTAGGAAACATAATAGAACAATGTCAGAACGCATACCAGATAGGATAAGTGTCATCTTGTGAAATGTCTGTTTCAGTTGTGGGTGCGCGTGTGTGTTCTGGGGATGTATTTCCTTCCATGGGTGGCCATCAAAGAAGCTGGAAAGCCACTGCCTTAGAGCGCGCTTAGTAGATTCAAAGCACCATGTGAACAACAATAGTAAATCACAATAACAAAGACAATAAATAAAAACATCTACAGCTGGCTGAGGGCTACTCGGTACTGTGTGCCTGTTTCTTATCTTACTAAATCCTCAGTAAGAGCCTCTCAGGAGGTGATACTCTCATCCCATTATATTGGCCAGGAAACTAAGAAGCCGTCCATGCAAGAGCAGGGCTGTGGGTCAGGCCTTAGCACAAGTGTGGGGAGAGAGCAGTGGCTAAGTGGTGTCCAAAGGAGGAAAGGACCTGTCCACTGGCCAGCAACCCTGGGTGGGGTGGTGGGACCTTACCTGGCTGTGTCCGGCTGCAGAGTCTCCTCTGAAGCTCAGGGATCTGGCTGAACAGGTCCTGAGGATCTGTGTAGACCATCACGTGCTCTGGGCTGCCTGTGATCTCCTCTAGCTCTACCCTTGCAGCCTCATTGCCCACGCCCAGCAGGGACAGCTCTCGGGTCCTTGCGTGCTGGGCCGGGCCAGCCACCTCATCCTGGGAACGTGACTCAGTGAGCAGTACAACCACTCTGCGTGGCCGGTGCTGGCCTGTCCTGATGGCGCTCCCAAAGCCGCGCTCTGCCGCCTGCCTCAAGGCACTGCCTGTCAGGGTTGGGCCACCGCTGAAGGGAATGCTTTCGAGGCTCTGGACCAGGTCCGGCACACCCTGGTACTCCCCCACAGGCACCACCACCAGCAGCTCCTTGCTGTACACGGCCACACCCACTCGGGCGCGAGAGTCCTCGCTCAGCACGGCCTGTGCAAACCGCTTCGTGAAGGCCTTGGCCCGCAGGAAGCCCTCCAGGGCGGTGCCGGTAGAGCTGTCCAACAGGAAGAGGATGTCGACTCTGCACTCCAGGCTCAGCTTCAGGCCTGCCAGGTAATACCCACTGTCACACTGCAGCCACCAGAGCATCAGTCCCTAAGACGCCCAAACACACGTGGAGCAGAAGAAACTCCCTCCCAGGAGAGATGGGACAGGGAAACTGGGGGCCTGGGGGTTAAGTGACCAATAATCACAGAGACAGACAACACCAGACGTGGAATGACCCCTCCAGGGCCTCCAATTAAGTGCGCTTGAAAAAGAAAAATATCGTCTATTTTGTAACTTTTTTCTCATCCTGGTTAATTGTTTTGTGTCCTGAGAAATCTTCATCTACCTTAAGATCAGGGAGATGTGGTCTTATATTTTCTTCTAGAAGCCTTTTACATTTAGATCTATAATCCTAGTGGAACTGATTTTGGATAGGTTGTGAGGTATAGCATCAAGATTCTTTCTTTCCATACAGATCTCTAATTAACCCAATGCCATATTTTTTTAAAAGTTACTATCTAATAAGACTTCACTATGCTAAGCACTGTGCATACATGATCTTATTGAAAACTCTCAGCCAGAGATGGCTCGAGCCTGTAATCTTAGCACTTTGGGAAACCAAGGAAGGAGGACTGCTTGAGGTCAGGCGTTTAAGACCAGCCTAAACTTTACCTTACAAATGCAAATAATATAATCTAATTGTATGTACTGCCATCTTAATTAGAAATAATAAAATAGAAATAAAGTACAATGTTAACTATATAATATAGATACCTATACATACATAAAAATAAAAATACTTGCAAAAGTGAAGCTCAGTAATACATGTAGTAATTGTTTTAATTAGAACTTAGATCCAATGATTTTGGTTTGGAGGAATTAGTCTTTTATCACTAAAAATGTTTGGAATCATTGAAGATAGCATGGCTTTTATTGGTTTCAAATTCTCTCAGACAATACACTGCCTTCCTTTTAGTATACAACTCTTTTAGTTGAATTTGTAATAACTACAAAATTCCTGAGAGTAACCAATAATTGTAATAGTAATACATGAAGGATTTGTTAATTTCAGTTTTTTTAAAGAATCTATTATGGTAGTCAAATGAATTTTAACTAAGATTTTTCTCTCTGGCATAGCTCTTTAGTTGTATTGACTGACTGGCTAGTAGCTAGAACTAATTAATAGACTTAGCAATGTAAACTTCACCACTTGAAACAGCTCTTAGAGAATATATACTTTTAATAAATATTATATTCCACCTAAAGGATAACTTAGAAGATTTAGTTAACTAATCCTCCTTGAACCTTATTCCCAGACCCACACTTGAATGTGTATGTTTTCTTTCAAGTCAGCCTTTTAAAATAAACAATTATTATAAAGACATACTTAAATTCTGTTATTCTGTGTTATCTTCTGGAGATTTTTAAATTATTCAAAATTATTTCCTTAGACAGTTAGACTTTTAGAAAACTTGAGTAGGTAGTATCGTTCATTCTCGTATTCTCGTATTGCCCCCTCTCCCATACAAACTTTCCCCTGTTATTAATCTTCCTTTGGTATCATTCTTTGCTACAGTTAACAGAACAATATTGAGCCTTTATTTTTAAATAAAGTTTCTAATTTTCTTTTTTTTTTTGAGACAGAGCCTCAAGCTGTCACCCTGGATAGAGTGCCGTGGCATCACAGCTCACAGCAACCTCCAGTTCCTGGGCTCAAGCGAGTCTTCTGCCTCTGCCTCCCAAGTAGCTGGGCCATTTTTTGGTTGCAGCCGTCATCATTGTTGTTTGGCGGGCCTACGCTGGATTCGAATCCGCCAGCTCAGGTGTACGTGGCTGGCGCCTTAGCCCATTGAGCCACAGGCGCCGAGCCAAAGTTTCTAATTTTCATTGTTTAAAAAAAAAAAAAAAAAGACCAGCCTAAGCAAGAATAAGAACCTTTTCTGTACTAAAAACAGAAAAACTAGCCGGGCCTTGTGGCGGACACCTGTAGTCCCAGTTACTCAGGAGGCTGAGGCACGAGGATCTCTTGAGTCCAAGAGTTTGAGGTTGCTATGATGTCTGACACCACAGCACTCAACCCCAGGCGACTAAGTGAGACTCTGTTTCCAAAAAAAAAATCACTGTAAAAAATATTTCTGATAGGGCGGCTCCTGTGGCTCAGCGAGCAGGGCGCCGGCCCCATATACCGAAGGTGGCGGGTTCAAGCCCGGCCTCAGCCGAACTGCAAAACAAAAACAAAAATATATATATATTTCTGATAAAGAATTTGTATCCAGGCTCGGCGCCTGTGGCTCAACAGACTAAGGCGCCAGCCACGTACACCTGAGCTGGCGGGTTCAAATCCAGCCCGGGCCTGCCAAACAACAATGATGGCTTCAATCAAAAAATGGTCAGGCGTAGTGGCGGGTGCCTATAGTCCCAGCTACTTGGGAGGCGGAGGCAAGAGACTCACTTGAGCCCAGGAATTTGAGGTTGCTGTGAGCTGTGATGTCACAGCACTCTATCCAGGGTGACAGCTTGAGGCTCTGTCTCAAAAAAAAACAAAAAACAATTTGTATCCAGAATAATGAAAAACTCAGAATACATTCAAAACTTAATAAAGTAAGAGCTCCAAAACCACTCCAAAAAATAAACAAAGGATTTGAACAAACATTTCACTAAGAAGACATATAGTGAATAAGCACATCCAAAGATGGTCAACATCAGTCATAGTTTGTCATTAAAGAATGCAAACTGGCTCGGCGCCTGTGGCTCAGCGGGCTAAGGCACCAGCCACGTACACCTGAGCTGGCAGGTTCGAATCCAGCCCGGGTCCGCCAAACTACGATTGCAACCAAAAAAATGGCTGGACATTGTGGCGGGCGCCTGTAGTCCCAGCTACTTGGAGGTGAAGGCAAGAGACTCGCTTGAGCCCAGGAATTGGAGGTTGCTGTGAGCTGTGATGTCACAGCACTCTATTCAGGGTGACAGCTTGAGACTCTGTCTCAAAAAAAAAAAAAAAAAGAATGCAAACTTAGGCTCGGCGCCTGTGCCTCAACGGGCTAAGGCACCAGCCACATACACCTGAGCTGGCAGGTTCGAATCCACCCCAGGCCCGCCAAACAACGACGGCTGCAACCAAAAAATGGCCAGGCGTTGTGGCGGGCGCCTGTAGTCCCAGCTACTTGGGAGGTGGAGGCAAGAGACTCGTTTGAGTCCAGGAATTGGAGATTGCTGTGAGCTGTGAGGCTACAGCACTCTATCCAGGGTGACAGCTTGAGGTTCTGTCTCAAAAAACAAACAAAAAAAAAAGAATGCAAACTTAAATCACAATAAAATACTACTACATACCTATTAGAATAGATTAAAAAACTGTACCTGACAATAGCCAAGTACAGATAAGGACACAAAGCAACTGGAATGCTCAGACTTTGCTGGCAGGAGTACAAAATAGCACAGCCACTTTGGAAAAGAGTTTGGCAATTTCTTATAAAGTTAAACATATATTGCCAGGCGCAGTGGCTCACACCTGTAATACTAATGAGGGGCCGAGGCAGGTAGATTGCTTGAGCTCAAGAGTTCGAGACCAGGAGTGAGACCCCCAACTCTACTAAAAAGGAAAGCTGAGGCAAGAGCATCATTTCAGTCCAAGAATTTGAGATTGCTGTGAGCTATGACACCATGGCACTCTACCAAGGACAACAAAGTGAGACTCTCAAAAAAAAAAAAAAACAAGTTGGCCAGGTACAGTGGTTCACACCTATAATCCCAGCCCCTTGAGAAGCTGAGGTGGGGCTCGGCACCTGTGGCTCAAGAGGCTAAGGTGCCAGCCACATACACCTGACCTCGTAGGTTCGAATCTGGCCTGGGCCTGCCAAACAATGATGGCTGCAACCAAAAAATAGCTGAGTGCTGTGGCAGGCACCTGTAGTCCCAGCTACTTGGGAGGCTGAGGCAGGAGAATCGCTTCAGCCCAAGAGTTGGAGGTTGCTGTGAGCCATGATGCCACAGTGCTCTACCCAGGGTGACAGCTTGAGGCTCCATCTCAAAAACAAAAACAAAAAGAGAAGCAGAGGTGGGAGAATCATTTGAGGCCAGGAGTTTGAGACTAGCCTAGACAACATAGAGAGACTCTGTCTCTACAAAAAAAACAAAAAATAACTTACAAAATAAATTAAGAAGTTAAGGCAAAAAAAAAAATGGTAATAGAGGAATCAGCTATCCAGATTCCCAAAAAATTCCTAGGTAAGGGAGAATGCCTTTAGCTTTAAAACTATAATATAATTTAAATGGAACTTTACTCTGGAAGTGAGAACAATGTAACCTAAATATTGTACCCTCATATTAATTTAATTTATGTACATATATAATTTACTTCCACCTGGGCTATACTTTGAATTTTGATTTCTGTAAAATCTAAAGGCAGGAATAAGAAAACAACAAAGAACAAGGAAGAGTGAACAAAAGCATTCAAAGATAAAAAGGGAACACAAATGAGGGACCCAGGATGTATGGGACAATGTATGGCAAGCTCTCACCACAAAATAAACTCCCAAACAGGGTCTAAAAAAGAATCAGTACTCACAGGCCCATGCTCTGACCTCAGGTGATACGCAAGTCCAGCCTTCGATCTGTATGGTTTTCCACAGTGGTGACATTTCAGAGTCATCTTCTCCAGCTCTGCAGCCCCTTTGCCACATTTTCTGACATGGTACAGATATCCCATGATGCTGGTAAAGCTACTGGAGCAACTCTGAACACAGGAGAGGTCCAAACTACAATCTTACATCATTTAACATGATCCCTAAGTTTCTAAACAGCCACAAAGCATTCACCACAACAAAATACAAATACATCCTCTGATATTACAAATCTCTCTCTAACATCTCCCATCAGCATGACCTTTCCTTATCCCTGGTCATCCTACTATATCCAAGCATGATTTTAATCAGTTTAGCCAGCATTCAATCAACTATAAGTGTACATCCATACATCCATTTCTTGCCAGAGCTTTCTCCTTGGTCTGTGATCCAAATCTATCCCAGTATCAAATACCCAGCAATATCAAAGTTTATTGCAGTGAGTTCACTGGAATTCTCTTCATCACTCTAAAGAAAGGATGGTAAACTACCCTCTTTGAACAAAAGAAAGGGGATAAAAATAATTTTCTGGAGATGGAAAGAAAAATGAAGAATTATCAATGAGTTCAAGAGCCCTGAAAAGGCAGGAACCACCCCTATGCCATAAGATAGCACAGAACTACGAGGTCAACAAGGGAGAAGAAATGAAAAAGAAGAACAGAAAGAAAAAAAGTTTCATTGACCCGAGACTCCAAGAAGGAGCTGCTGATCTTTGACTCTTACCTCGCGCATACACCTGAGCTTTCCCAGTCTCTTTAGAACAGTTCGGAGCCGTTCTCTTTCACTTGGCTCATCTATTTCATCTCCAGCTTTCAAAATGGGCTAGAAATCAAGAGAAGTAAACAAGCAGATGAGTCATGAAGGAAAAAAAAAAATAGGAGAATCAGGATTTAGAATATCAAACAGCTATTCAAACTGATACACATGAAGCCCAAGGTATTTGACTCCTGGCTTTCTCCATCTTCTCCTAGACAAAGGCAGTAAATATAATGGAAATAAGAGCGCCAAGGCTCTGCCTCCCAGAATATGAACCTTTGAAGCTAAACTAAACACACAAATACCTATGTATCAACTGCAAAGGTTTCACAGTGTATAACTCTTCTATCAAAAGGGCCTTCTTTTTTTTGAGACAGAGCCTCAAGCTGTCATCCTGGGTAGAGTGCCGTGGCATCACAGCTCACAGCAACCTCCAATTCCTGGGCTCAAGCAAGTCTCCTGCCTCCGCCTCCCAAGTAGCTGGGACTACAGGCGCCCGCCACAACACCTGGCCATTTTTTTTTTTTTTTTGGTTGCAGCCGTCATTGTTGTTTGGCGGCCCGGGCTGGATTCGAACCCGCAAACTCAGGTGTACGTGGCTGGCACCTTAGCCCACTGAGCCACAGGCGCCAAGCCAAAAGGGTCTTCTTAAACCCATAAAGTCTCGCAGCCATCTGCACTGGTGTATTTACACTCACATAAGTAAAAGACATACACCACAGAGGCTCACAACGGACAGAGGCACTCTTAGCAAACTATTATGGTAATACTTTACACCCTTATAAAGTCCCACAGTCATCTGCACTGGTGTATTTACACTCACATAAGTAAAAGACAAACACCACACAGGCTCGCAAAGGACAGAGGCACTCTTACCAAACTATTATGGTTTGCCATGACATGATACTTCATCCCTGCCATTGAACGAAGTTGTTTCCCACAATGATGACAAGTAAACATTTCCTAAAAGGAGAAAATACTACTCAGTACTAGGCTGTTCAACAGAGAAAAGAATGTCAGAAAGTCTTTTTTTTTTTTTTTTTAGAGACAGAGTTTCACTTTGTCACCCTTGGTAGAATGCCGTGTGTCACAGCTCACAGCAATCTCTAGCTCTTGGGTTTAGGCAATTCTCTTGCCTCAGCCTCCGGAGTAGCTGGGACTACAGGCACCTGCCACAACGCCCAGCTATTTTTTTGTTGCAGTTTGGCCAGAGCAAGGTTCAAATCTGCCACCCTCGGTATATGGGGCCAGCACCATACTCGCTAAGCCACAGGCACCGCCCAGAAAGTCTTAAGTCAATGGTTCTCAAATGCAGCGACCCTTTAATACAGTCCCCCATGTGTGGTGACCCCCAACCATAAAATTACTTTCGTTGCTACTTCACAACTGTAATTTTGCTGTTATGAATCGTAATGTAAATATCTGATACACAGGATGGTCTTAAGAGACCCCTGTGAAAGGGTTATTCGACCTCCAAAAGGGTCGTGATCCACAGGTTGAGAACCGCTTTAAGTGCTCTCATCAATGATTCCTTTATTTCCCAAGATTAATAATCAATGATTCAGAAATCCCACAAGCTCAGTGTCATGACATCAAGAACAAGGAAGTAAAGGCAATTCATTTTTAAAATAATAACAACTACCATTTATTGAATGCCAATATTTGCTAAGTAATGAGCATTCGGCAAGTGTTGTTATTTCTTTCTTATCTTCTCATGGACTACACAAGGTAGTTATTATTAGTGAGGAAACCAAGCTATACACATAAAAAGCTAAGTGCCACGCAAGCATGTAGCTAGAGAGGATTCAAATCCAAATCTATCAGATCCAATGCCCATGCTTCCTTTATTACCCAATGCTGCCTCTTATCCACTGTAATCAGCATATTCAACACAGTACCGGAGGTTTAAAGTTTGAGTAAAAAATCCTAACAATCGGCTCAGCACCCGTAACTCAGTGGTTAGGGCACCGGCCATATACACCAGTGTTGGCTGGTGGGTTTGAACCTGGCCCAGGCCTGCTGAACAATGACAACTACAACAACAACAACAATAAAAATAGCCAGGTGTTGTGGCAGGCACCTGTAGTCTCAGCTACTTGGGAGGCTGAGGCAAGAGAATTGCTTAAGCCCAAGAGTTTGAGGTTGCTGTGAGCTGAGATGCCACAGCACTCTACTGAGGGTGACATAGTGAGACTCCGTCTCAAAAAAATAAAAATAAAAAAAAATATATATATATATATATTCCTAATATTCACAAAATACCATAAAATATCTAACCTGTTTGCAGTTTTCCATATGTTTCTTTAAACCCTCTATGGTCTTCCTCCCCACTGCCTGGCAAGTAGGGCAAGAAACACTGCCTTTTTCCACGATTTCTAAGTACCACTGCTCCTCCAAACTGCCTACGAAGGAGAGAAAAGAACACTTCGTAATCCGCAGTATTCTCCAGCAACAAAAAGAATAATCCCACAACTTAGGAAACGTATTATAAAACTGTATTTCCCTTTCCTGGTAGCTAAGAACATAAAGACAATTGTTGGATATAACTCTGAAAATGATTTATTTTTAGACTATGAGGAGTTTCTGAAATTATGATGATGATAAAAACGATCTGAGAATCACTCCAAAACCCAGTGACTCAACAAACTAGGAAACAATTTTCATATCAGGATATAACAGAGGGATACTGAGATACCTAATACCCAATCTATTGAGTGTCTCTTATGTCTGAGACTTTGCTAAAGATTTTTATCCCATTTAATTTGCACAATAATTCTGACTAGCTTTATTATCCCTATTCATAGACAGGGAAACTGAGGCTGGGGATGTTAAATAAACTGAGGTAGGTCAGAAAGTTAATTCAGAGCCAAAATTTGATCTCCAAACCTAAGCCCTTAATAACTATTCCCTTAAAAAAAAAAATGCTTTAGTGCATCATTCCTAAAATTAATAACAAAAAATCAGTCTGGGAATTAAATCCCACAAAGCTTCCAACAGAAAGCATACCTGCTGCATAAACTGGTGGTTCCTTCCGAATACGACGAGCCTGGGATTTGGAACTGGGCTGAGTTTTAGGTCGCTGCTTCCTCCCTGAGCAAGACAGAAACTTGAAGCCCAGCAAAACACCTTTGCTGACCCCTTTCAAAACCAAAATCTCTTCCCTCTCTTTCTTAACACTCTATGTCCCACTTTCTTAACCAACTGACTCCCTTAATCCTTGTGAGAAAGAAAGGGTTATATAAGGAAGGATAGAGGCCATTTCCACCCCTCATAATTCCAAGGGCTCTAGATCGGGGCCCATAGCACAGTGGTTATAGCGCCAGCCACCACATACACTAAGGCTGGCGGGTTTGAACCCGGCCTGAGGCTACCTAAACAACCATGACAACTACAACAAAAAATAGCTGGGCACTATGGCAGGAGCCTATAGTCCCAGCTACTTGGGGGGCTGAGGCAAGAAAATCGCTTAAGCCCAAGGGTTTGAGGTTGCTGTGAGCTGTGATGCCACAACACTCTACGGAGGGCAAGACTCTGTCTCAAAAAAAAATTTCGAAGAGCTGTGGGCTTCCCAGCTAGGGCACCAGCCACATACACAGGAGCTGGTGGGTTCGAATCCAGCCCGGGCCTGCCAAACAATGACAACAACAAAACAGCCGGGCATTATGGCAGGCACCTATAGTCCCAGCTACTTGGGAGGCTGAGGCAAGAGAATTGCTTAAGCCCAAGAATTTGATGTTGCTATGAGCTGTGATGCCATGGCACTCTACCCAGGGTGACAGCTTGAGACTGTCTCCAAAAAAAAAAAAAAAAATTCCACATGCGCTCTTCTATTTACCCTCAAAGAGTAAAGCCAGGTCACCAGAGGAAAAAAGAAATAGAGCTACTGCCTTACCATAAAGTTTATGCTTCTTCTGAGGAAATTCTCGATAGTCTTCATCTTCTTCCTGCCTGGGTTTCCTTTTTCCTTTGGTTGACACTGCACCTGACCCTGAAATACCATACAAAAACAGAACAAAATCTCAGTACAGTTTTTAAATGAACATTCAGGCTTGCCTTCAAAACATCATTCTCAAGAACATCAAGGGGAAAGATTATTTGTATAGATACACCTCAGAGACGTGTTCCTGAAATTTTTAGTTGGTGTAACTTCTCATTAACTAATCCAATCTCCCCCTTTCCTTTAAGTATTAATTGCCATCCTGAATCATCAGTTGCTCCCCATGAATAATAAATACATTCAGGCAGTGTGGTTTGCTTGATCAAGATTTGAGGCTAAGGGCAGTGCCTGTGGCTCAGTGAGTAGGGTGCTGGCCCCATATACCGAGGGTGGTGGGTTCAAACCCAGCCCTGGCCAAACTGCAACAAAAAAATAGCCGAGTATTGTAGCAGGTGCCTGTAGTACCAGCTACTTGGAAGGCTGAGGCAAGAGAATCGCCTAAACCCAAGAGCTGGAGGTTGCTATGAGCTGTGATGTCACAGCACTCTACTGAGGGCAACAAAGTGAGACTCTGTCACTAAAAAAAAAAAAAAAACAAAGATCTGAGGCTAAAACTCAAGCAGAAGATTTGGCCAAAGATACAAGAACTCTTGAAACTATGACCATCTAGACTATTCTACTCGAAAATAACCCTTACAGCAAATCCCTAACTCTGCAACAGAAAACTGAACTAGAACGAGGGGAAAGAAGTTCAAATCCTATGAAAAGGGCTCGGCACCTGTGGCTCAATGGGCTAAGGCGCCAGCCACGTACACCTGAGCTGGAGGGTTCGAATCCAGCCTGGGCCCGCCAAACAATGACGGCTGCAACCAAAAACTGGCCAGGCGTTGTGGCGGGCGCCTGTAGTCCCAGCTACTTGGGAGGCGGAGGCAGGAGACTCGCTTGAGCCCAGGAATTGGAGGTTGCTGTGAGCTGTGATGCCACGACACACTATCTAGGGTAACAGCCTGAGGCTCTGTCTCAAAAAAATAAAAATAAAAATAAAAATAAACAAATCCTATCAAAAGGATACGGAGTATAACCCAGAGAAGTCACTCTATTAGTAAGGATAGGGGTACGCGATAGCTCCCGCCTTAAAAATTTTTAATCACCATAAGAAACACATATGTGGCATTTAATATTCTAACAGCCATTTACAACATTACCTCAAATATAACTTTAAAGAGTTCTTGTTCTGTCTTTGAAATAAGATGCTGATATTGATACCTTCAACATGAGAAGCAGCAGCTGGCTTGATCCTTCTCATCTTCATCCAGTAGGTAGATTTTCGGAAGGATGTTGGAAAATTACTCTCTGGTTCACATGAAGAGGCAGATGATGAACCACTTAAGGAGTCATCGTGAGGGATAGTGTACTGGAAACTATTATCCTTTATGGAGCACTGGGTCCTGCTACTAATATAATGCAAAGATATATACCACAAAGGAGAGTCTAGAGCAAAATTCCTATTAATTCTTTTATATCATAAGAAGATACCCAAGTTGGTTACCTGCGCAAAAAACTAAGAATCATTATATAAAAACACAATGTAGATTGTAGTCTCCCAATGATAACTGTTGCTGTAACAACATGTATAATTATTATACTTCACTGTAATCAGAAGGAGTAAGCAGTGCACATAAATGATTACTTTGCAGCCCAAGCAGGTATTCCTTCCTAGATTTATTTAAGAAAAAAAGTAGGCAAAGTAACAGGGTATTCTATGATCCTTCAGAAGATCCTATGGATTTGTAACCAGGTAAGTCCAAGCCTCCATATTTTGCTGACAGAGGGATACTAAATAAAGGGTTTCTCTAAGAAAAGAAAGGAAAAGAATAGTTTATACACTCTAATTTGATCCACTTTCCTTCTCTCTAAACCCTTATATCAGGGTTGCCATATCTTACTCAGGCAACATGATACTTAGCTTCCATCGCTAAAGGAAGGATACTAGCTTGTCTGAGTTAAGCTTGGCCAAAGAATTCTGACAGACAGCTAAATCCAGATTCCAAACTCTAAGACCAGTTAACAAAGGATCAGACATTCTTCTATGTGGCTTATGACTCAGCAAAACAGCAATTCTCAAAATGTGGGCAAAAGACTCCTTAGGATCCCCTTTTTCCAACTAAATACCTATATGAAGCCTACTTTATAGTTTAGAAACATCACTCTGGCTGCTGTATGGATAATGTCCCACAGGAGAAAGAGTAGACGAGAGTTGGCTTGTTGCAATAGCATGTATAAAAATTGGCTCAGCGCCTGTGGCTGAAGCGGCTAAGGCACCAGCCGCGTACACCTAAGCTGGCAGGTTCGAATCCAGCCCTGGCCCACCAAACAAGAATGATGGCTGCAACCAAAAAATAGCCAGGCATTATGGAGGGCTCCTATAGTCCTAGCTACTTGGGAGGCTGAGGCAAGAGAATCGCTTAAGCCCAAGAGTTTGAGGTTGCTGTGAGCTATGATGCCACAGCACTCTACCAAGGGTGACATAGTGAAACTGTCTCAAATTAAAAAAAAAAAAATGATGTGGGCTTAATGTAAGGTTTTATTGTAGAGATGACTAATTGACAGATTCAAGATTAACACTATAGGCTCGGCGCCTGTGGCTCAGCGGGCTAAGGCGCCAGCCACGTACACCTGAGCTGGCGGGTTCGAATCCAGCCCGGGACCGCCAAACAGCAATGACGCCTGCAACCAAAAAAAAAAAAAAAAAAACAAAAATGGCCAGGCATTGTGGCGGGCGCCTGTAGTCCCAGCTACTTGGGAGGCAGAGGCAAGAGACTCGCCTGAGCCCAGGAATTGGAGGTTGCTGTGAGCCGTGATGCCACAGCACTCTATTCAGGGTGACAGCTTGAGGCTCAAAAAAAGATTAACACTATAGATCAGTGGTTCTCAACCTTCCTAATGCCACGACCTTTTAATACAGTTCCTCACGTTGTGGTGACCCCCAACCATAAAATTATTTTCATTGCTACTTCATAACTGTAATTTTGCTACTGTTATCAATCATAATGTAAATATCTGATATGCAGGAGGTCACCCCCCCTTTGGGGGTCACGACCCACAGGTTGAAAACTGCTGCTATAGAGGTAGAGCTGATAAAAATTACACACAGAGGGCTCGGCACCTATAGCTCAGCAGCTAGGGTGTCAGCTACATACCCAGGAGCTGGCAGGTTTCGAACCCAGCCCAGGCCTGCCAAACAACAATGACAACTACAACCAAAAAATAGCCAGGCATTGTGGCGGGTGCCTGTAGTCCCAGCTACTTGGGAGGCTAAGGCAAGAGAATCACTTAAGCCCAAGAGTTGGAGGTTGCTATGAGCTGTGACGCCATAGCACTCTACCAAGGGCAACAAAGTAAGACTTTGTCTCCTGTATGCCTACACATAAAATACTATGAAGTTGTCAGGAGCAGTGAACTAATTTCAGACATGAACATAACTAAAAAGCATACTGTCGAATGAAAAAAGAAACAGGATAGGATCTCTAGTACACAATCATGTCAACAAACTAAAAACAAATACACATGTAAAGCAGTTTATTTTAAAGCTTATTTTACTTATTTAAAAATGGGGACCACACCTACAGTGCATCTTAAAAGGGTAAAAGTGAAACTTACTAAATGCAGAATATAAATGTCTGAACACAATAACTAAGAAAATGCCATGAAGGCTATGTTAACCAGTTCAATGAAAATATTTCAATTTGTATATAAAACCAGCACATTGTACCCCATGATTAATGTACACAGCATTAATGTACACAGCTATGATTTAATAAAAAAAAAAAGAAAAATAATTCATATGTATGTTTTTTATTACAAAATATTAAGGGGGTACAAATGTTTCTGTTACATGGCTAGCTTTCATAATGCTTAAGTCAGGGCTATAAACGTGCCCATCACCCAAACAGTGTTCACTATACTTGCTAGGTAGAGTTTCACCCTTCCCCTTCTCCACCCCACTTCTTGATTTCCAAAGATTTTTACTTCTTTCTTGTCCTCATCAATTAGTGCCAAATTATTACAGAATACGTGTAGTGTTTGTTTTTCTACTCCTGAGATACTCATTTAGGATAATGGTCTCCAATTCCATCCAAATTGCTACAAAAGACATTAATTCATTTCTTTTTAGGCTGAAGGATTCATATATATTTAAAGATACATATCACACTTATTAATATGGTTTCCTCTGGGAAGGATGGGATGGAACTGGGATAGGATAAACATAAGAGACTAATGATCAAGGAAAAATGATTTTCAGCTCTTTGCAAAAGAGGTCCAATATTACAAATTTAATACAGAGAACTCCTGCTTCTGTTACAGTGTCATAAGCCCCACGACAGCTCATCCCTCCTGCTGATTATTACTAAAAACTCTAGACTCCATAACCGAAAGCAGGTAGATTATGTAGGGAAGTCAAAACTGGGAGAAGTGACCACACAAGGGGTGAGATTTCCAGCTACATTTTTCTGCCTTAGTAGTGGCTTTTCTATAAGGGTGAGCTCCATTCACAGGGCAACATGGGTGGCTTACATTCTGGTAGAAATCCCCTCTTTTTGGCCAAAGAAATTAGGAAAGAGGGTCCCTCTGAACCAGACAATATCGAAAATCCTAGAGCAGAGACAAGCAAAGAAGGGGATGCCGTAATTCAGTGTATGAATTCACACAAGTCACGCTTAAACTTGAGCTGTGTAGCACATACCCAAACCAGCCTAGCAAAAACTTTCAGTAGTACAGTAAGATTTGAATTAATGTGACCCAAGCAATGTAGCAAAAGTTTGGAGAACTGGCTCGGCGCCTGTGGCTCAACGGGCTAAGGCGCCAGCCACGTATACCTGAGCTGGTAGGTTGGAATCCACCGCAGGCCCGCCAAACAACAATGACGGCTGCAACCAAAAAATGGCTGGGGCCGGGGGGGGGGGGGGGGGGGGGGGGGGGGGGGGGGGGGTGTGGGGAAAAACAAACCGGGGCGCACCACCGGGGCCCAAGGGGCCCCCCGCCCC
>CAUYON010126969.1:0-35924 GCA_963573935.1 Arctocebus calabarensis | reverse complement strand
TAGAAGACTGAAACTGGACCCACACCTTTCACCATTAACTAAGATAGACTCACTGGATTAAAGATTTAAACTTAAGACATGAAACTGTAAAAATACTAGAAAAAAGTACAAGGAAAACACTTCAAGAAATCAGCATCCTCTGAGCAATTGAAGCAACGCCAAAACTACATTACAGGGATCTGATCAAACTAAAAAGCTTCTGCACAGTCAAAAACACAGTAAAGAAAGCAGACAGCCCTCAGAATGGGAGAAGATATTTGGAGATTATGTTTCCGAAAAAGGTTTAAAAACCAATATCCACAGAGAACTCAAAAGTATTAGCAAGAAAAGAACAAGTGATCCCATCTCAGGGTGGTCAAGGGACTTGAAGAAAAACTCTGAAGAGGACAAGCACAAGGCCTACAGATACATGAAAAAATGTTCATCATTCTTAATCATCAGAGAAATGCAAATCAAAACCACTTTCAGATATCATCTAACCCCAGTATGATTAGCCCACATCACAGAATCCCAAAACCAGAGATGTTGGTGTGGGTGTGGAGAAAAGGGAACACCCCTGCACTGCTGTTGGGAATGCACACTAATACGTTCCTTTTGGAAAGAAGTTTGGAGATCACTTAGGGACCTAAAAATAGATCTGCCATTCAATCCTTCAGTTCCTCTATAAGGTATCCAGAAGACCCCAAATCACTTTATAACAAAAATATTTGCACCAGAATGTTTATTGTAGCCCAATTCATAATTGATAAGTAATGAAAGAAGCCCAAGTGCCCATTGACACATGAACAGATTGATAAATTGTGGTATATGTACATCATGGAATATTATGCAGCCATAAAAGAAGATGGAGACTTTACCTCTTTCATGTTTACATGGATGGAGCTGGAACATATCTTCTTAGCAAAGTATCTCAAGAATGGAAGAAAAAGAATCCAATGTACTCAGCCCTACTATGAAACCAATTTATAGCTTTCCTATGGAAGCTATAATCCAACTATAGCACAAGAAGAAGGGGAAAGAGGAGAGGAAGGCAAGGGGAGGGGGCAGGATGGGAGAGGGAGAGCACAACTACAGTGCATTTTACAAGGGTACATGTTAAATTTACTAAGTGTAGAGTATAAATTTCTCAACACAATAACTAAGAAAATGCAGTGAAGTCTATGTTAACCAATTTGATGAAAATATTTCAAATGCTGTATAAAACCAGCACATCATACCCCATAATTGCATTAATGTACATAGCTATGATTTAATAAAAAAATTTTAAAGAAAGTGAAGAATGGGCGGCACCTGTGGCTCAAGGAGTAGGGCACTGGCCCCATATACCAAGGGTGGCAGGTTAAAACCCAGCCCCAACCAAAAAAAAAAGAAAAAGAAAGAAAGTGAGGAGCACATACATAATTAGATAGAAGATACAGGAAAATTTCAAAGAGTATCCATTGTTGTCTTTGTTTTTTGCTATCACAAAGACCTAAATAATATAGATGAGGCCCACAAATAATGTAACTCAGAATCACTCAAGACCAAGATCATTACAAGGAATATATGACAGCGGAAAGAGAGAAGAAATGGGGGAAAGTCACAGGGTATGGGTTACAGGCTGGTCATTATAGAACCAGTGCAATGGAAGGAAAGAAATAACTTGAAATAAAAGAAAAACGTGTTGTCTTCTTGAAATTATCTGAGCAAGAAGGAAGACAGCTCTAGTTTTAAGAAAGAAATAAGATTATCTGAATTGGAACTGAAAAGAGAAGGAGAGCTTACTTTGATTGACTAGTTAAATGACCCAGACACAAGGCTTGGCATCTGCCTGTGTTCTTGTCCTGGAGCCTCACAACAACCCTGGTTGTTGAATGTACAAGTGGGTATTATTGATCCTATTTTACAAAAACAGCAGTGCTTCTTATGTGCCAGGATCTACATTCATTAAGCCTCAAAATCTCTATTAAGTGAATGTAAATGTTATTCACTTTATAGAAGCAGAAGCTGAGGTTCAGGATGTTTAGGTCCCTTGGGTATGACTGCACATGCAGTAACAGTGCAGCTAGGATTTCAAGAACCCTGGACTCCTTCAGAGCACAGGTTCCTTCCACTGTATAGACTAAATAATAAAGAGCTGTAGAAAGCATATAGATTTGGAAACTTACCCAGGCAAGTTTCTCATCCAGGAAAGGAGAGGCACTCAAGGGAAGTCACTAAAGAAGGCTCCTAAGTACTCTTCATCCAAATATATTAATTGAATGACCAGTTGATATATGGCATATTGTCCAGTCTCTTTAGCTAGACTGAATCAAGCTACCCAGACCAAAGTCAAACCAAGGCTACCAGTGTTAGACCTGGCGCACTCCCAGAGGCCATGGCTTAGGAAGATACCACAAAACTAAGGCCTGATGACAAACACTGCTTCCTCTCTCTGTGTGGACACAGACAGAAATCATTGAATAAGCTCATTAGAACAAAAAGAAACAAAATTTCAATCTTTCTTGAGAGCCATTGAGCTAGAGATGTACACTGAGGATTTGTATAAAAGGGGAATATTCACAGAACAGAGAACTGAATTCTTAGGTTTAGTTCTATAGCCACAGTGCAGTCATCAAGTGAGGGTTGGGTCTGCCCTCATACAGGTTACCTAGCTGGGAAGGTGACATTGAACAAATAATTATCAGAATGATAAATACTATGCATGACAAGAATTATGAAGGCTTACCAGTCATGGGTGGGGTTTAGGGATTGTTTAGTTGGCAGTTGGTTGAAAGAGTTAAGCTTTATCTAAAGACCTGGAGTCAGTAGAAAGGAATGCTTGAGTTAAAAGAGGCATCTGCTTCAATGCTTGAGTTAAATTAAGAGATTTTTCTATCAGTCCAGTGATGCTGTACTGGAATCAGGTTGGAAAGTAAACCACATTATACCGGGTTAATAAAACTGGTTTACTGAGATGTTATCATTTCTAAGCACAACTCATTAGGCCTCTTAAAAAGGAATTTGGGGATTTGGGCAAAAGAAAGAAAGGTCAGAGTTCCGTCCTCAAGGCTTTCTTGAGGAAGCAATATTTAAAGTGAAGGTGAGTAGAGATTGCCAGAGCACGGGGTGTGTATGTGTGCATGGGGCTGGGTGAGGATGTGTGTCGGGAATGGGAGTTGACAGAGAACATCCTTGAGAAAGAGAGCAGCATTCCAATTACATGTACAGGAAAGAAAGAGAATGGGACATGAAAGGACTAAAAAAAAAATTATGTGATTGGAGTAAAAGGACTATGAGGAAGAGGCCAAGAGAGGCTAGAAAAGTAGGCAAAGTCATTCTGATTTCATTTCTCAGCTTTGTGAGCTGACGTAACAAGTCTGCTCAGGAGCGATTGATCCACTCTCAATGTTCTGCCAAAATCCAATTTAAGAGCCTGCAAGACAGAAGGCCAGGCCAGACCATGCGTTCTCCCAAGGCAGTTATGCCATCCTCTTGGCCTCACAGAAAGCAACCCACCAGCCCTTGGTTCAGCTGCATGGCTACAAAAGTGTGTTTTGATTCTTTTGTGATTAATCACAGCTTATCAGCACATACACAAGATTCTGTGTGCTGATTTGTAAAAGACAACTTGTTGATTTTGGTAGAAATCTAAATATTTATTTGTTGCTGGGATTTTACACATTGGCCAAATACCCTCTTTAACCAAAATGTATATTGTAATTGATCAACACAAGTTTCTTTGCTTCTAAAACCCAATCAAAAGAGTCCTTGCACAAATTCAGAGCATGCCTAGATTGTGATTTCTGTGCCTCTTATATCTATACCTTATGCACATAGAACAGTAATTGATAACATAATTTAGCATAGTGATTCTGAGTGCTTATGTTAAGTTCTCATAAGAATTTTACAGACTATCACTTAGTGAAATCTGGACCAAAAGCCCTTTCTTGCAAGAAAAGTTTATGAAAATCTGGGCAGTGCCAGTGGCTCAGTGGATAGGGTGCCGATATACCAAGGGTAGTGGGTTCGAGCCCAGCCCTGGCCAAACTGCAACAAAAAAATATCCGGGCATTGTGGTGGGTGCCTGTAGACCCAGCTACTCGGGAGACTGAGGCAAGGGAATCGCTTAAGCCCAGGAGTTGGAGATTGCTATGAACTGTGATGCCACGGCACTCTACCGAGGGCAATAAAGTGAGACTCTGTCTCTTAACAAAAAAGAAAAAGAAAAGTTTATGAAAGTCTTAAACTCAAGCTTTTCCTTGGTGCCCTGCCAAAATGTCTGAACACAAGTCTGAAAAATCACCATATCTAATGGTTATAATTTCCAGAAGCAGACAGTTCTGGAAGCAGATGTGGCTATGTAACATGCTTAAAATTTTTCTACATTTTACCAAATATTCTGTGTTAAACACTGAAAAAAGTGAGTTTAAAATTGATACA
Source organism: Arctocebus calabarensis (assembly GCA_963573935.1). NCBI lineage: Eukaryota > Metazoa > Chordata > Mammalia > Primates > Lorisidae > Arctocebus > Arctocebus calabarensis. Next base: position 31,523 of record CAUYON010126969.1, on the reverse strand, counting down.
TAATATCTAAATCTTAAATGTACATAAAGCATACAGGGTTTTCTAACTAAATTTTATAATTCATAGTTTGGTATCATTAGGTGTTTCCAAACAAAAACAGAAAGTCAGTGTGATAAGATGAAGGCAGAGGAAGAAGATGAGAACCGTGAGTGTGGGGGGTTTAGTGGAGACCAGACTCAGTCCACACACACGGCATTCCATGTGCCATGTTCTCACTTGTAAGAGCCAGATGAGGCTAGATGTGGCCAATTTTCACTAGAATTTGGTGACAAATAAGATATAAATTCATAACTCAGGTATACTAAGCATGATACTATAATATTAAAAAGCAAATCCTTGGCTCAGGATGAATTGTGATGATAATTGTCTACTTTTAAATCCCTGGGCGGCTCCTGTGGCTCAGCGAGTAGGGCGCCGGCCCCATATACCGAAGGTGGTGGGTTCAAGCCCGGCCTCGGCCGAACTGCAAAACAAAAAAAATAGCCGGGAGCTGTGGCAGGCGCCTGTAGTCCCAGCTACTCGGGAGGCTGAGGCAAGAGAATTGCCTAAGCCCAAGAGCTGGAGGTTGCTGTGAGCAGTGTGACGCCACGGCACTCTACCCAGGGCGATAAAATGAGACTCTGTCTCTACAAAAAAAAAAAAAAAATTGCATACTTTTAAATCCAGAAGAATATTGAGTACTAGTAGGTCAGAAATGCTTGCTAAAGTGGCAGATAAGGTTGCTGGGTAAAACACAAATGTCCAGTTAAATCTGAATTTGAAGTGAATATCAAACAAGTATAATGATGTCCCATGCAATATTAGCAGTGTTTTTATTTTCTAAATCTGGCAACCCTAGTGATAGGAGGTTACATTTTTATTCTTAATTTCCTACTGCCTTTCAAGGGTTTAAGCTTGCAAGTTTTCCTATAAGGTGCTGAGACAAAGCTCAGTTTCCCATCACACAAAGAGGAGAGATACAAATGCCCAACCAAAAGCTGGAAACATTAGCACCAGCAAAGTAAGGGTCAGAGTCCTGAGGGACATGGGAGATAGGATACAGCAAGGAACAGTTATCAAATTTTATGGCATTTTCTGGAAGTGTAATGTCATCCTCCTTATCTTCTACAAATATACCAGTAAAATCTGCCTTGCTCACTAATAGTACGTAGGAGAAAGTAGATTCTTTCTTGAGTGGATTCTTACTTGTTCACTAAAAGATGCCAAGTCCTACTTAAAGGTTTGGCAAAAAACAGCCAACATATGGATCATATGAATAATTAGAGCAAGTCTTTTAAGCCACAGTAAGTCCACATACATTTGTGTCAAGTTCTAACCGGCCAGTCTGCAAAACCACCCTGAATAAATGTGAACCAAAGCTGATAAGGCTCTACTTGGGGATAGAACATGATAGCCCCTGAGCAATTAGAAACAGAGTATTTGGACCCAGAACAGACTGCAATCATGGACTCACTCACAGACAAGGGCATTAACACTCTACTACTTAGGGGAGATTACACCGATACCTATATGAAAATAATTGTATTATTGTTTAACATTGGTCTAATGCTAGAAAGTTTAAACACCAACATGGCACTGTTAACTCCCTGCCTCGTGAGTTATTAACTAAACTCAGTGGTTCCATTTTTAACAACTGAACAAACTTGGCCATTTTACAAACACTTCATGGCTAATCACTTTGTAATATAATTTATGATTACATAAGTGAAGTGAATTTTGGTAATTTGAAGCAAATGAACTACATCATAAAACATCTTTGGAATCTTCTGGAATGCTGGCTTTCAAAACAAAAACTTGGAAATGTGATTCCATTTTGATGATAAACACCTGCAATCGATGAAGATTTCCAAACCACTCTCCCAGTTCTGTTGCACATCAAAGTGCCATCTGGTTAGGTTTGGAGAAGTGGGTGAGGAGCTTCATCATTACCTAAAATGTTTTGTATTATTCATAGAGAAATTAAGTCAGTAAAACCTGCACTTGTCAACCATCTAGCGGACTGCCACAGGGGCTACCAGCGTTTAGGTGTGTCCTACTGATCCTTTGCTTTGAGTGTTATGTGATGGTTCTGAGTGCAATGGTTTCCATTTGGTGATAACTGAAAGACAGAGTCCAAGACTGTCCCCATAGCTGGTGTGGCAAAGCCAAGCAGGAATATCTGATGAAACAGCACTGGGTACTGAGTGTGGAGGTCCATAAATACTCACTGAATGAATAAACATTTCTATAGCTTCACCTCTATCTTTACGAAGAAAGATTAAAGAAGGAAAGAAATGAATTCTGAATTCATTTAGAACATTTTGGAAGTAACCTAAGTGATGCCATAGAGGTGCATATTCTAAATGCAGTTTTGTCTTTTTTAAAAACTATTTTGAAAATAAGATAAAAGAAATGCCTCTGTCTGAGTGTTCTCACTGTAAGCCAATGGCTGGACACAGAAAATGCTGGATTGAGGAGTGTGTAGACCCAAAGTTGTAACATCTGCTGAATGTTAATATTATCTCAGTTGCTTTTCTTAGAATCACAACTCTCAGGTCATGTCCCACAATCATTAAATCAAAATCTGTGTTACTAGAACACAGGCGTGGGTCTTTTAAAAAGGGATTTATTGGGTGGGACACAATTATAAGAGTGACTTTACCTAACAAATGCAAACAGTATAACCTAACCTTTTGTACCCTCCATGAACCTAAAGCAATATACTAAATAAATAAATAAATAAACTAAAAGGAACTTATTTCATTAAGCAACTGAAGTTGAGAATGACTGGTACAGACTTTAATTCTCGTCTCTTTCCATAGAAAAGTATGCCTAAGGCTCAATGCTAGACAAGGAATGGATAAAACCCACTTTCCATTTATGAGACAGTGGGACATTATCCCTCCATGGCTGAGAACCATTCATCTTCTACATTATGTTCCCAACTGGGAGGTGAGTGAAGCAGTCAGTAAAAAAAAAAAAAAAAAAGTATAATTTCTAAAAAAGGAAAAAGGTGGGGAATGGAAAATTAAGGGAAGCTGGCTGTTTTATGTTTCCTCTTCTCCTGAGATTCCTCTTATTGTCCTCTGTTTGAGGTAACTTTGTAAAAGTTACATTTAAAAGAAACATACAAGTGCTTTCAAGAAGTCTCTAATGGAAACAAAAATTTGTATCAGTCAAGGTCAAAGTTAAGACCCACTACCCTAGAGCCTTCTGCTTCTGGATTTGTTAAATTGGTGGCTAGGTTGGCCGTGAGTCAGTCACCAGCAGCAAATCCCAAAAGGCCCCAGATGGGAGGGATGAGACTAACCCAGGGACCAACCTTCCTGTCCAGTGGAAGGTCCTCTGTGCCCTTGTCTTGTGGCTACAAGAACAGAGTCCCACAGGTTATCTCAAGTCATGAGATCTTGCTGGGTGGATACTTGGGCCAATAAGAGAAATGTGAATTCCACAAGAACCCACAGTTTGTGGAATGGTCCCACTCAGCAATAGCTATTTGTTGACACTGAACACAGGGTTACATGGCAATTCTTCCTGTCTCAGCTTCTATCTTCACAACAGTTGCTGGATTTACCAACCCCCTTCCACTGTACACCGTGTCTTGTTGACCTCACTATGCCTGTTTTCTCAAGAGTACAGCTCCCCATGCCTTTCTAGGAAGCTTGCTGCTTGTTTCCCTCTGTCTGGATGTTTTCATCATTTTCTCTCTGCCAAGGCAAATCAGATTCTCTCCTGAAGTACCCAGGCATCACTATCTTTTAAAGCTTCCCCAGAGAATTCCAATGTTCAACCAAGGCAGAGAATCACTGCACCAAAAAGCAGGGGGTGCAGGTGAGCCAACTTGAATTTCTAATTACCGCCTTCACTAAAAACGAAGAATACCAGAAAACGTATCTCATAATGCCTGGGAATTCTGTTCTCCTTGCCTTTTCGTTTTTTAATACATTGTCTTACTTCTCTCTAAATAGTGTATACATTAATTCACATGTAGTTTAGTATTTTAACTGTACTGTACTTAAAGGGAAGCAAAAACTGCCTTATGAAATGATGGTCTCTGAAAGTCACTTATTGGTGAAACCGTTAGTCAAGAGTTGTTCTCTAATAAGCCAAGACTCCCATCTAGTGGTCACTACCCCTGTATTGCAAATACACATTTTCTCAACTTTTAACAGAGCTCTTGGGGAAACAGCTGGTCAATTCCCACAGCTCATTTGCCTGTAGCAAAATACACCTGTTTGCAAAAGAAGCGTTGATTATACTGTGGTTAATAAGTTAGCATAGCAGTATTCCCAGATAGTTTTTTGTTTGTTGGGAGGTTGGGCTTTGGGGAGGGTGGGGCAGAGTTAATACTTTGCATGAAATATCTTATTTTATAACAGTGAAATTGCTTTCTCTTTTGTGATTTTTTGAAGTGAAATTTAAGTTTTTGTGTGAGTAGTATTATTATACCTATCTTGAGTGTCTTGCTTGTACTGTATCACATTATACCTTTGTTTAATTCTTAATAAATGGTTCACTTGTTAAAAAAAAAAAAAGGAAAACTAACTTCTTGATTCTGTCAAATAAGTTTGTTTTATTGAATTCAGAAGGTGTGTACCTGATACAATAAAAGTAACTGGTTATTATGAAATAGTTTATATGCACCTGTAAAGTAGTGAGCTAGATATCAGCAGGGTGAGTGACAAATGCAGTTAGGCTATTTTGGACCGGTCTGGGTCAAGCTGCCTGGGCTATTATGGGAATAAGATTGAGTAAACCCCTTCAGGTGGGTTGTTTTTAAGACCTTGCCGCTGGGCTATTTTGAGAACAGAGTTAATTAAGACTCTGGTAACCTTCCAAAAAGTAGCTGATACTCCTCAAGGTTGTGCATAAAACCCAAAGGCTGTCCTTTCCATGGTGCCTGCAGTCACCAGCACTGGCCCAGCTAGCTGTGCAGGTCATTAATAAATACTTTCTTTTGCTTACTAAAATCTTACTTGTTTTCTTCAATTATTTTGGTAACTACCTTGAGCCACTTGTTTTCTTCAATTATTTTGGTAACTACCTTGAGCCAACTTGTTTTCTTCAATTATTTTGGTAACTACCTTGAGCCATTTACTATAAATGATCAGTAATAAAACTTTAGTGGATGCTTGAAGGTGGCTTCTGAAAAGATAAGTTCACAACGTAACCCCTGAAACCTGTGAACGTAACCTTATTTGGAAAAGGGGTCTCTGTTGAAGTAATTTAGTTAAGGATCTTGGAACAAGATTGTCTTGGATTATCCAGGTGGGCTGTAAATCCAAAGACAAGTGTCCTTCTAAGAGACACAGAAAAGAATTAACGACGCAGGGAGAAGGCAGGAAAGGCCACGTGAACACGGCAGCAGAAGCTGGAAATGAGGCACAGTGAGCAACAAGGACACCCAAAACCAAAGAAACTGAAGAGGGAAGGAAGGAATCTCCATAACACCTGATTTCACATTTCCAGCCTCCATAACTTTCAGAATAAACTTCTGCTGTGTTGAGCCCTCATTTTATGGTAATTTGTTACAACAGCCTCAGGAAACTCATATAGTTTACTTTCTTCCTTTTCAGTATACTCGTTAAGAAAATAAAAATAGCATATTACTTAAAGTTTTTTTTAAAAAAAAAACATACGTAAGAAAAACAAACCAAAAAAAAGCATACTGTAAATTCACTGTTCTATCATGGGTCCAATCCAGGTAACAACAGACACATTTCACTGCCTGGCCACTGTGTTCAATGGCATTTTGTGGTATTTATCCTTTTTTTTTTTTTTTTTTGCAGTTTTTGGTTGGGGTCAGATTTGAACCCGCCACCTCCAGTATATAGGGCCGACACCCTATTCCTTGAGCCATCGGCGCCATTTAATGGCATTTTGAATATCAAAATTTTCATTTCAGAAGTTTTTCTCTGAAAAATACCTAGGCTAAAAAAATTAGTCAACTAAAATTCTCTTCTCTAAGATAGAACATAAAGCAACAAGAATTTTGCCTAAATACAGATATGTGATAATCAGAATAATTCCACTGTCAGGTCCAGTTAGGACAACAGAGTAAATGCAACAGGAACACTCATGGGTTGCCCGTCCTGGGAGGTATCTGGAAGATACGTGAACGCTGAGAACAACAATGTCATTACAACTGAATAGAGACATTAATAAAAAATGTTGTTCAGATCAGCAGATGATCTTGTAACTGAATATCTGAGAATCCGAGGGAAGAAAATGTACAAATAATCAAAGGCAGCAAATTCCCTTCAGGATATGTGGAATCCGCACATTGTATCACGGTTTGGTTTTACTGAATAATGCATGAAGACGTCTGTTTTAAATTACTCACTGACGGCAAAGCGACAAGCAACCACTGAGGAACAACAGGATCTGGCCGACAGGAGCCTCTATTTCTCATCTGATTCTGTGATGGCTGTTCCCCCGCCCCCCCAAAAGGGAATGAGGGGTTCCAGGTAATCTGAAACTCAAATAAGAAGTGTGGGTTCTGTGGTATGCTCACAGGATGGTTCCACTAAATATGCTGATAGAATTCTAAGAGCCTAAGAGTCTGCAAATGGGTGCCACTGAAGTCCACACCTAGCTAGAGCACTTTGATGTATTAAAGATTTAAGTTCTGCCATTTTTCTTAACAAATATATCCAAATACAAGACTACATAAAATTTTAAAATACCTTATAAGGTCAAAGGCAGAGATCAACGTCCCTATGAGGACAAAGTGTTGTCTTTGTTGAATTCAGTCTATTATTTTTTGTTCACATTGTTTTCAAAATGTTTTAGGTACACTGAGAAAGAAGGAAAGCAAGAGAATTACTCTGGTAACAATGGCTCTTACCTATAAATCCATGGAGAGTAATACTGATTTTCTCCTTTAACAGATGAGAAATCTAAAGCTCAGACAAGTTGAGAAACTTGCCTTCATGTCACACAGCCAATAAATAAGATCTTTCTCTCCCAGAGCCTGTACTACTTCCAGCTTGATGGCAAAACATACCCTACTAAGAACCTCAAAATAAAAATCTTTCTCATCAGGTGTCTCTGGCCAAGTGCCTTTCCTCTCCAGTTTTAGCTACTTGTGCTAGAAGTTTGGAAATTTCAGGGACGAACAATTTGGGTTCCGAGATGTTGGGTTCCCTCTTCACCTTTACCTTTTCATCGGTACCACCAAGTGTGCAATAAGTATTTACTGAATGAACAGGTAAAGGATACAGAAAAAGAGGAAGGGCTTAGGAAAAATAATATAGAACATTTCAGAAGTATTTATCATTTCCATATGTAAATATCAGTCATGAATAAATAACATGTTTATGTATATAAAACACATTAAAAGAGACCCAGTAAGTGTATTCACTGCTTACTGAGCAGTGTGAGTTTGGGGCAAACTTTTGATAAATTAGAGGCTGATCCAGAAGAAATTTAGTTGAGCATTTTATAATGTTCGGGCATATGATCAAAATCCAGAGTCTAAGTAGAAATTAAAGTAAGGGGTGTGTGCTCATTCATTTCTTTTTTCTTTTTGATCCCCTCCCTGTGCTCTTTGGGGTCAAGGCAGAAAAACAATGGTAGCACCAGAGCTGTCAATGGATAAAGAGTAGCATTAATAGCAGCAGTGGGGGTCACAGCAGGCATTGTGCCTCTAGTAGTAAAAGCTATAGGAATAGCTCAAAGTCAGCCCATGATGGCTGAGTGCCAGGGACTGTGCTAAGGACACAAATCCTCACCACCACACTCATTACCACTGCTCTTGGGGCAGTTACATCTTCTCCAGCAAAAGGCATCTCTGCTCTTCACCCAGGAAATTGAGATGTCAAGGCCTTCCTGAGGATCTGCCAGGATCTGTCTGCCTTCTGGAACCCCCATTTGAGGCTGTCCTAAGAGTATAAATAAAACACCAAACTGGTGGTTTTCAAACTATATTATACACACCACAGAGATTTCCAGATTGCACAACACCTGGGATTGGCAGGGCAGGAGAGAAGTCCAAGAACTTGGGTTCCAAGATGCAAACCCTCTTCACCCAGGGTACTTCTGCCAGGATGTTTTTCTGCATTGACTTCCCCTCATCATCACCTCATTCCGAAAACTTTGGCCTCCCAAAGTTTTCAAAAGACTGTGAAAGCCAATGCACTAAACTTGGTTCCCCTGAGTAAAGCAGCAAATCTAAACTCTCTATAGTATGTCCAAAGCACATCAATGAGTAATTCCTGAAGGTTGTCTCATTGTTCTGTTCATATATTTATTTGTACAAAACTGTCCTTACAGCTTGATTTTGATAAGGTATAAAGTTTGGCATGGCCAAATCCAGAATAATTATTTATCATTCCCTTCTCTATGTGGGTTAGTGATGAAAAGGCCCACCTTCAAGCAAACAGACTGACATCCACACTAATAGCATTTGCCAAGAACACTCAAGTCTAGCAGTATCCACTCTGAGATCACAGTGTAGCTTTGCAATCCTGTTTCACACGATGCTGTACTTGACGTGCAATTGTACTTTCCAAGACAGGGAAACTCCTCAATGCTGTACTCATGGATCCAGACTGAAAATTGGTTGGGAAATCAAAGCACTGTCACCATGAATAAGTTCTCTGCCTCTTGCTTCCAAGGGGGCCCTTTGTTTTAAAGCAGTGATGCTTATATAAACACCAGACTGATTCATCTTATGCTTACATACCTATGAAATTCTCTAACTACACAATGTTGGGTAGCTCAGCATTGTAACACAAACTAACCCAGTCACTAAAAAGTCCAGTTAAAACAAAAACCGTAATAGAACCTTTTTTTTTTTTTAATACAGTAGAGGCAAAGAAAGGACACAAAAGCTCTGTGTTCAGAACCCTCCCAGACCATCCTTTATGCGTCTCTGTATCTGGCTGGTCCCAGTCTGTACCCTATATAATAAAACTAGAATCATAAATGTATATACATTTGTATGTTTACATATTTGTAATATATATCATAAATGTGTTTATGTCTTTATCATAAGTATGTGTGTATGTATATACTCTATCTATATAAGAGATCTGATAGTTAGGCTCCCGAACTCATCCTAGAAAAAGTGCTACATATGTCATTGCTGAATATTATTACTACAGCCACCAGATGGCCAAGGGGAGTATGACAAAGGTGTACTGTAGTGATATTCAGCAATGAGGTATGTAGCACTTTTTTGAGGGCAAGTTCACAAACTTAATTGTCCAACCTCCTACATGTAGTAGAAGACTGTAAGACCTCTAAGGATTAGTTAAGCCCCAAATAATCACTGTTTTTTTAAAAGAACTCTTTTTCAACATATAGAGTGATAATGTTAATTCCTGGGTAAATACTCTCTTAGGAAAGGCCAATGTTCAATTCTTTCAAGGACGTCATATTATTTAGTAATAATCTCAGTCTTCAAAAGTAGCCAAAAGAAAAGCAGAATAACCTATGGGCCCATGATGCAGTCAACAACCTTTCTACTCATCTCATGCAGACTGTCTTCCAGCAAAAAATAAAGCAGGATAGTGAGAATGGTACAGAGAGTACACAGACAGGGCTCTGTGGGGCAGGACGGGGTCCCAGGGTAGGGACAGATGCAAGGGAAGAGAAACAGAATGTGCTATGGGAGGAAAGGGGGCACCAGCTCCATACCTGTGCCTAAGGCCAGCTCTGCCAACAGTGCTCTGAGCACATGACATGCTGTTGGAGCCCATATAGCCTATGGCTAGGAGGAGTGAGAGTTAGAAGAAATACCTGTATAGCTCAATAATGGAACACCTGGGTGGAAAGGGCATGGAGAGGGATTTAGCTCTCTTAACAAGCAGGAGAGCTCATGAGATGAGAGCAGTGGTGAATTAGCAGTCTCTACACCTGTGGTGTTGAGAGGCACGAGATCAGCCTTATATTAGGCTGGAGGAGGAGGCAGTCAAGGAGCATGCACATTCTATCATGGACCCGCTTACTCTGACTCTGCCTCCTCTCCTGCCTGCAGAACGCCAGCACGGCGTCTCTCTCCTAAGACTACAAAGCTCTCCTAAAGTCTATGATCTATCTTTCTAAGAAGACTGCTTTACTCTCTCTAAGACTCACACTCTCTTTCTCTCTCCAGCTAAAGTAGATAGCCCTCAGGTACCTAGGAGAAACTGAACCTGAGCAAGGTAACTTAGCAGTCTGTGTCTGGAACCTAGATAAGCTGGACCCGAGACCTGGCCAGTCCAGGGCCCTGACAAGTGGTGTCAGAAGTGACATGTGACACATGCTCTCTAAATGTTCATTCATCAACTACACAGAGGGCATAGTACTGAGTAGGAAATAGTTGGTTAAAAAGAAAATCTGATTAAAGTGTTAACCTCAGTCCCTCAAGTGCATCAGTTAGGATTGTTCAGAGAAACAGAACAAAAAGGATATATATAGTAATATTTATTTTAAGGTGTTGACTCACACAATTGTGGAATAACACATCTGAAATAGATGGGGTAAGCCAGCAGGCCAGAAATTCAGGTAGAAGCTGATGTTGCACTCTTAAGCTTAAAATCTATACAGCAGGTCAGGTAGGCTGGAAACTCAGGCAGGATTTCTATGTTACAATGTCTTGTTTTCTTTTCTTTTTTTTTTTTAGACACTTGATCTGTTGCTCAGGCAGCAATGAAGTGGTGTCATCATAGCTGACTACAACCTCAAACTCCTAGGTTCAAGTGATCCTCCTACCTCAGCCCCCCTATTAGCTAGGATGACAGGCCCTGTTAATATTTTCTATTTTTAGTACAGAGAGGTCTTTTTCTTATTCTTGCTTAGGCTGGGCTTGAGCTTCGGGCCTCAAATGATCCTCCTGCCTCAGCCTCCCAGACTGGTAGGATTACAGATATGAGCCACAGTGACCAGCCCTACAATCTTGAGGCAGAATTCCTTCTTTAGGAAATCTCGGTTTTTTTCTTATAAGTCCTTCAACTGATTGGATGAGGCCCACCCTCATTATAGAGGGTAATCTGCTTTACTTAAGTTCAACTATTTATAAATTTTAATTAAATCTAATAAAATGACTTTATAGCAACATCTGCACTAGCATTTGACCAAACAACTAGGCACCATAGCCTAGGCAAGTTGACACATAGCACAAATAATCACACTCTATTCTCTTCTCAATTTTCTGCTGCTATAATTTAGCTTCCTCCAAAAAAGAAAAAAAAAATTCTTTTTTTTTTGAGACAAGGTCTCACTGTATTGCTACAGCAGTGTCATCATAACTCACTGCAACCTCAATCTACTGACCTCAAGTGATCCTTCCACGTCAGCCTCCCAAACTGCTATTAACACAAAACTGCTTCCATGGTACTTTATGTTCTAAATGAAAGCTATCAAGGCATTAACGTGAAAAATTACCCTTATTAAGAAAAATTTTCTCTCTTGCTAGATGTTGCTTTGGGACACAGGGCTGATCTCAAAAATTAAAGCAGTATGGTGCTGCCACAGGAAGAGACACACCAGTTAAAGACACTAGAAGGACCCAAAATAAACCTAAATGTTTACAGGGACTTAGCATATGATGAAGATGGCATATCAAGCAGCAGGGGGAAGGTCCTATTCAGTAAATGGTTTTGTGTCAACTGGTTAGCCTACTAGAAAGAATAAAATAAAATAAAATCCATACCATACATATTATACCAGGACAAATTACAAATGAATCAAAGATTTTTTATAGTAAAAAGTGAAACTACAGGCTCAGTGCCTGTGACTCAAGCGGCTAAGGCACCAGCCACGTACACCTGAGCTGGCAGATTTGAATCCAGCCTGGGCCCATCAAACAATGATGAACATAACAAAAAAGTAGCCAGGCATTGTGGTGGGCACCTGTCGTCCCAGCTACTTGGGAAGCCGAGGCAGGAGAATCCCTTAAGCCCAGGAATTGGAGATTGCTGTGAGCTGTAATGCCATGGCACTCTACCCAGGGTGACAGCTTGAGGCTCTGTCTCAAAAAAAAATAATAAAAAAAGTAAAACTACAAACGTACATTTAAAAAAAGAGAGAGAAATAACTTCTTTATAATTTTGGCATTATAAAGAAATTCCTTTATAATTTTAAATAAGGATCTTTCTAATTATACTTCAAAAACAATAAGCCATAAAATAAAAAATAGTAGGGTGACATAAAACTTCTATATTGACAGAAATATCAAAAAGCAATAGGGGAGGAAATACTTGAAACTTATATCACAAAGGAGTAACCTACTTTTCATATAAAGATCTCCTTGAAATACAGTAAGAAAAAGACCAACATGACATAGGTAAAGGATATGAACAGACAAGTCAGACCAAAAGCATAATATTAGTTGAATCATGTGAAATTATAGTTTCTATATGTCAAAAAAAGTTTGAAATAGCAATTTCTTACTGTTCGAACTAATAACCTGCAAACATATGAAAGGATGTTCTATAATACTGATAATAAAAGAAATGCAGATAAAAACATCACTACAGGACTGGCAAAAAAAAAAATTTGGAAACTCACTATTTTGGTGAATAGTGGGGAAACAGAGATTCACATTATTGGTATGAATTAATATATCTTTGGGGCCAATTTGGCATATCTTTTCAAATTACAAATATACATAACCTTTGACTAAGTAATTCTGCTTTGGAGAATTTATTCTATCCTGACACATGAGCAAACTAATGAATGCACAATGTTCCTTATTTTAGCTCTGATTATAACAGCAAAATACTAAAAATAAGTCACATGTCTAGCAACAGGGACCAGTTAACTACACAATGGGTCACTGACAAAATGCCTTTCTAAACACCTCCTAAAAAAGAAAGAGGAAGTTTCTTATGTAAAGATATGCTAAGATCTCCAAAAAAATATTAAGTGGAAAATGAAGTTACAAGAATAGTGTGTGTGATGTGTTACATTTGTGTAAAATCAAGGGAAGAGAGGGAAGACTCTACATTCATATTTCTTTTGTATTCATAAAGAAACTATAAGGATACAACTAAAAAACTAATGCTATCAGGTTCACAGAGAGGTAGCTGAAACTGGATGAGTGAAGACAGAGATGGAAAACACATTTTCTTGTCAATTTTTCCATAATTTTATCATTTTGAATCAGCAGTGCCTATTCAAAAAAATTTTAACTTTAAAATAAATTAGTTCTGTGACTGATTAATAAAGAATTTGGAATAGGCATTGCCATGTGTTATTTATATATGGGGTCATCTACATAACCTGTGGGGCCTAGTGAACATGAAAATATGAGGCCCCTTGTTAAAAAAAAAATGTGTTTAAGAATTTCAAGATGGGCTTAGTGCTAGCACAATGGTTATGGTGCCAGCCACATACACCAAGGCTGGCAGGTTCGAACCCGTCCCATGCCTGCTAAACAACAGTGATAACTGCAACAAAAAATAGCCGGGCGTTGTGGCGGGCACCTGTAGTCCCAGCTACTCGAGAGACTAAGGCAAGAGAATTGCTTAAGTCCAAGAGTTTGAGGTTACAGTGAGCTGTGACACCACAGAACTCTACCACGGGCAACAGAGAGACACTCTGTCTCAAAAAAAAAAAAAAAAAGAATTTCAAGATGAGGGCCAGGCTCTATGGCTCATGCCTATAATACTAGCACTCTGGGAGGCCGAGATGGGTGGATTGCCCGAGCTCACAAGTTCGAGACCAGCCTGAGACAAAGTGAGACCTCATCTCTAAAAATAGCTAGGCGCTATGGTTTCTACAAAATGCCTTTCTACACAGCTTATAAAAAAGAAGGAGGCTGAGGCAAGAGAATTGCTTGAGCCCAAGAGTTTAAGGTTTCTGTGAGCTGTAATGCCACAGTACTCTACCGAGGGTGACAAAGTAAGATTCTGTCTCAAAAGAAACAAAAATTCAAGATGACAGCAGGAGAGTATTAAACAATCATAGGGCCCTTCTAAGCCTGGGTCACACTTTCATGAAGTTGGCCTTGGTTGTACACGTGACTATGCTCATGAGAGCATATGATTGGAAATACTAGTGTCGTTCCCAAAGAAAAGCAACTTCCTTCTCAAAAATCCAGGCAACAGGAGTTTTAGAAAAATTCATATTAATTTCTCTCAATTTCTCACGTGCTTCATGTGCTTAGTTCCTAAGTAATTAACCTGAGTATATAATGATTAACATTCACATCCTAAACTCTGCACTTTGGCGTCTAATCATCTTAGATCATAAATTTGTCATTATCCAAAGTGATATAATCTTTATAAATGGTATTCGTAAACATGGTCTTTTTTTTTGAAATAATAAAGTTTTCACTTTACTACATCCAATTAAGTTGTGAAACTCAAATTAATCCTGGAGCCCAAAGTCGTCCAATCTCAGCCTAGCAGTGCAGTCAAAAAATCACAGTTTAGCAGCCAAAAAATAATGAAAAGAACTTCTAAGTTTCAAGCTCTTAAGGAAATGCCAAAAAAGGAAATACATTTTTAATGCCCAGGAAAACATCTTTAAAATCCCCACTCATTACTGTTGCTATCAGACTCCTCCAAATAGATGAAAGCTTTCCCAAACTCTCTCATTGGCCATTACCTGGCCTCACCTCCACCCACACAGAATTTCCACTCTTTACCCCTTTTATTTCTACTTTCATTACTCTTCCCTCTTCTCACATGTTGAAACATCAATCACCCATTCCCATTTCCTAGATACCCCAATTATAGTAATTATCTGACTAATACGTGTGAATATTGAGGGCTGGACTGGGGGATGAGAACTGCAGAGCAATGCCAGAATTGTTTTTCATAAGCAAGAGAAGGGGAAGAAGTTATCTATCCTCACAAATAATAATTTTTGTCGCTTCTATAGTTGCAATTATCAACTTTGTGCTCTTAGTAGAAGTTCTCCCAAAATGACGACAGCATATTCCTTAAGAAAAGTCACATTCAGGAATGAAGAAATGAAGCAAAACACAATTAAGTACTCTACCAATGTCTGAAAAATGAAGTCAACTTTCTAAATGATCTTGTTAAATTAACATATGATATTTATTAGCTTTGTCTCTAACATATAAGTGCTATCTTTTTATGAACCAGTTTTTTTCCCCCTATATTCTTCAGAATCATAAGGCTCAGATAAATTTACTTGATTGTCTGTGCACTTCAAACTACCCCAAGAGTTACCATATGATCCTCTGGTAACATTTAAGTTTAGCGAGAGGTGCTCTATTAAAAAAAATTTTTTTAAAGCACAAAACAAGACTTGAACATTTTGTAATTCAAAATAAAGATAAGAACAGCCAGATTTTTGTTATCTGTCAACAGAAAAATTCCAGTAATAAGTTTGAATATGTCATATAATTAAATGTTGAAATCATTTTTAAAGGTAAAATGCACTCCCTTTGGTGAAGGGATCACGGCCATTGGTAGGCGGATGGACCATAAACCAATAACCCTAGCCAAACATTTTATCACTCAGAACACTTGGTTATATAGAGTCAGACAGACACTGGAAAAACAGCTCTGGATGCTGTTCAGCACTGACTACATTACATGAGCACATTTCCTTCATCCCTGCATATACAATAAAGGAAGGGGTGGGAAGAAAACTAGCATTCACTGAGTGCCTATTCTAGGTAATTCACATGTCCTATTCTAGGTAATCTGCATTCCATTTATAATTCGTGTTTCTCAAAGCACCCTGAGGACGTGTTAAGTAAACAGAAACCTGGGTTATTAAATGTACAGATTCCCAGTCCCTTGCCCCTGAGAATTCTGACTCAGCTGGGTTAAGTTGGAACTCGGGAATCTGTATTTTTAACAACAAAAAAAGTACTCTTCATTACAATCTTGTAAGATGATTTTCACTGTTTCTGTGTTGCAGAAGCAGAAGCACTGAGAATTAAAAAATTTGTCAGGCTACCCAGATGATGATATAGGGTAGAACTGAGTATCCAGTTTCTAATAAGTTGGCTCCAAAGCCAACTTTATGACTGAGCCACACCACAGACCAACAAAACTCCACTTGTGCCTTATGCCTGAAATAGTGGTGTCAGGGTCTCTACTGTCTGCTTCCCTTCCCACCACTTGCTCTTAAAACCAGGCACCATGCTGTGTGGGTGCAGTAGCCCACACCTGTAAGCCTCACACTCTGGGAGGCTAAGAAGGGAGGATTCCTTAGTTTGGGAGTCTGAGACCAGCCTAAGCAAGAATGAGATCCTGTCTCTACTACAAAGAGAAAACTTAGCCAGGCATTGTGGCAGGTACCTGTGGTCCCAGCTACCAGGGAGGTTGAGACAGGAGGATGACCTAAATCCAAGAGTTTGAGGTTGCTGTGAACTAGGTTGATAGTACAGCACTCTAGCCTGTGCAAGAGAGTAAGACTCTGTCTCAAAAAGAAAACAAAAAACAGCAAAATAAAAGCCAGCATCATCTAGGCTCTTGAATTATAATATTGGCTATTATGTGACTTTGCATGATAACTTGAGCAAAAAGACAAACTGATAAGTACTATATCTTATTTCTTAATTGTCTCTCTCCATATACATTTCAGTTACATAATTTTCATTTGAACATTTTAGGCTGATGTTGTAAGTGTGCCCTTCACCCAAAATATGTGCATTACACCCATTAGGTATGATTTATCTTCCCTCTTTCCCCCTCCAAGATTTCCATTGATTTTTACTTCCATATGTGCACGTAAGTGTCAATCAACTATCACTAGTCATCTCTAATCAACACAGCTCGTCAGGAATTTGGAGGCTGCTATCAGCTGAATTGCTTCTCAGACAAAACACAGCCTCAGATTCGAGAGTATGTCTCTGAATCTTTCAGCAGGGTAATATCTCCACTTCACATTGTTTTACTTAAAAGTTCTGCCTTCTCTTTTCTGAAACTAGTGTATTTATTTGTGCTACATGCTTTAAAAGCATACAACTGTGAAAAATGATGTAACACTGAAACCAAAAAACCCTTGACAGAAAGTTGAAATTAAGATTGTCCAAAAACTCAGTCAGAACATAGTGTTTCTGCCTACTCTGATTCTTCAGCACTTTTGTGAGCTCTTTCCCCTTGTTTATTTTTGAGTACACACATCAGTATGTCCTGTGGCGTGGTGTCTGTTCTCCAAAAATCCAGAAACATGAGTCAGCTGTTCGGCTATTATCTACAAATTTGGTAAAGTGCTGTATTCATGGAATCCAAGTGTGTTTTCCAGGAATTACATCTCCACAGTGCCTCCATACTGACTGATCCACCTGGGATTTTCTGAAGTGTTCTGCATTTACTGTCTAGGGGAAGTGTCAGAATAGATCATTACAGGCTCTTATTTATTCAAAATGGATGTCAATGGTATGGTTTAATGATCTAATATATTCTAGTTCATGTAAAATGTCACTTAATAATATCTTTTTAATTCCGTAAACCTGGCGGAAAATTCTTGGAGGATTCTTTTCTCAAAAAAGGTACGTTGAAGTGCTAACCCCCTGTAACTGAGAATGCACCCATAGTTAGACATGAAGTCACTGCAGGTATAATTAGTTAAGATAAGGTCACATCGGAGTAGGGATGGAACCTTAGTCCAATATGGCTGATGTTGTAGTAAAAGGGGGAAACTGGCACATAGCCATATATACACACAGAGGAGAGATTATGTGAAGAGACACACAGGGAGAAGATGACCATGTAAAGATGCAAGCAGAAATTCAACTGCCAGAAGGCTAAGAATGCCTAGGTCCACCCAGAGCTAGGAGGAGATAAGGAAGAATCCTCTCCAGAGGTTTCAGAGGGACCATGGCTTTGCCAACATGTTGATTTCAAACTGCTAGCTTCAGAACTGGGAAATAGTACATTTTTGCTGTTCTCAAGTCACTCAGTTTGTGGTACTTCTTTAAGACAGCCTGGGAACTAATATAGAGACCTACTTTTAGCTGTGACTGGTGGAAAATATCACAGGGAACCAAGACTAAATCCAGGAACCTGCTTAAGTAAACTTATCCAGCTCAAGATTTTAAATGCTATTTTTAACATGGGACTTCAAAAAGTATTAATTATAGTTATAACCTCTTTCTGAGTTCCAGAATCAAATCTTCCCCTGGATGGTTCCTCTGGTCTAATGGGATCTCAAAATTACCATAACCAAATTAGGACTCTGAATTGACTCCCTGCCCTTATTTTCCCTAGTCTACTCCATCTAAGTAAATGGTATCACCATTTTACTACGTTATTTAAGCCAAAACCTTGGAGTCAATTCTGATACCTTCTTGTCTCCCCATCACCTCCAATCCTTCTGTGAGTCCTGTAAGTTCTACCACCAGGTCAGCTACCTGGGTGACATACTCTGAGATGGAGAGCAACATGCAGGATTGTTATTAAGGATTATACTCTGAATCGACACCTGTGGATAGAGGGAGAAGCTGAAGCGTGATGCAATCATCACTAAGACTTCAACTCATCCATGAAGAATCCTAGAGCTGAAAGTCATTTGGAGATATTCCACCTTGAGTTATCTTTACCCCCACTACACTGATCAGTCAGTGAATGCAGATCATCCCTGAGAAGGAGGTGTGGCCTTGACTGTGGTGGTTCTTTTTGGCAGAGAAAAAACTTCTAGAGAGGATCCTTACCGGAGAGTTATTAGCTTCCAAAATTTCCAATAGCTAGGGGCACAAATACCTTGGTTCAAAAAGGAATTCTGAGGCACATACCACAGTATCTGCTATACTGGAAGTAAAAGAACTATCTTAACCCATCTAAATCCTATAAAACTAAATGCATATAAAAATTTAGAAAAGAATGCAATGACTGGCTATTACAAGTGTCACAAGACAGTAATTTACAGCCAAAGATTAATTTTCTTCTAGTACTTTGCTTTTTTCCTATACTTCCTCTCTCTGTTCTCACTAAAACAGGCAGTCTTTTGTATTTTTTGCTGCAGGAGATGGCTATCAAGGAATCTGTTGGGGCTGCATCTCTACCAACTGAGGCTTTCCAGAATAGTAATGCAACTTTATGTCTAAAAAGGAAGTTTGAGAGAAACAGAATTTATATCAAAGAACATGAGGAGAGTACAGGTCCACTCTCCCCAGAAACAAGATTGCCTCAAGATGAAGAAAGAAGAGATAAAGGAAAGACGTTGAGAACAAAAAAATCATGGCTCCAAGAAAAGGGCAAAATCTAAAGTGGGCTGCATGGATAGAGAGGAAAAGACATCTCATCAAAAATCCCTGTGAGGAATACTGTTCCAGTACTGTTTATTTTTCAAAACTTATTCCAGTGTCATATTACTTGCTTTACTATAACTTTATAGTAAGTCTCAAGGTCAGGTACTGTAAGTCATCCAACGTTGGTCTTCTTTCCTAATATTTCCTGAATACTCTAGGTTCCCTGAATTTCCATATATATTTTAAAATGAGTTTGTCAAATTCTATCCCTCCAAGAAAGCCTGCTGAAATTATTCTGAGTATTGCATTGAATCACTAGACCAATTTGGTAAGAACAGACATCTCAACAATATTGAATGCTTCCATCCATGGACGTGGTATATCTTTCCATTTATTTAGGTCTTATTTAATTTCCTTTAGAAATAATTTATGCCTTTCAATATAGAAATTTTACAAATGTATTTCTAAAAATGCTGTGCCCTTATGTTCTTATAAATGTGGTTGTTTTAATTTCACTTTCCAATTATTTACTGCTAGTATATTGAATTATAGGACCTTGCTAAATTTACTTATAATTTCTAGTGGCTGTTTTGCAATGTTTTAGGATTACTTATGTAAACTACATCATTTGCAAATAGACACAGTTTTACTTCTTCCTTTCTCATCTTTGTATTTTAACAAAATTCATTGAACTAATTCAAATTTAATAGTTTTAATTAAAAGAATGGTATTATTAATGTTAATCAAGATAACTCATTTTCAAAGCACTTAAGAAAAACAGGTCAATGCTATCATTTTATTCATCAAATTTTATGTACTCTTTTGCTAGTTTATACATAAACATATATGTGTGTTTATACATAAAGCAGAATGACATTCTACTCTTGATGAATTTGTCCTAGAGGAATTCATTACAAAGGTTACATTGTGATTCCAAACAATGGGAAGAATTACTGATCAGATGTATGAACTGAAAAAAATAAATTTGGTGCCTTTGAAGAAAGTTTAACATTTAGATTAATGCTCAGAAAGATATAGATATAGAGTAAGCAAAGGAACAAAAGATATAAATAAAACATACTTCAAATACAGAAGCACTGATCAAAACAGAGTGTAAGGAGGAATACTGACATCTAGTAACAGAGAGTCTCAAATAATAAGCTACCAAGTTTGGATTTTATACTAT
This sequence comes from Arctocebus calabarensis, assembly GCA_963573935.1. Lineage (NCBI taxonomy): Eukaryota > Metazoa > Chordata > Mammalia > Primates > Lorisidae > Arctocebus > Arctocebus calabarensis. Next base: position 11,253 of record CAUYON010126969.1, on the reverse strand, counting down.
ACTTACCTAAAGATTTTTAACTAATGAAGTATGACAAGAGTAAACCTTCTAACTAGAGAAAAGTCAGAAAAAGCTAATTTTTGATAGGAGATAATAGGCATAAATACCACTACAGTAGTCAGTCCACCTAAGGGCTGTCTACAGTTTTTCTACATCCACATTTTTTGTAAAGCCAAATAAATCACTCATGTTATTGAAAACATGCTGTTAAATTCATTTAAAATGCCATAGCTGGAAGTCAGTATGTCAGATCCTATAAGAATAACTTAATACAAGGTTGATATTCATTTCCATTTCTAAAATGAGGAAGTAATTTCTAATATGTAGATGAAATTGTTCTGTGAAAAAAATCTTACACCATCATTTTATTAAATGCTTTGATATAGTATGCTGCAAAATTAGTATGTAAGCATTAATTACAGAGGAGAATTCACTAAAAGTTGAATCTATCTTGAGTGCTATCCAAAGGAAGTTTCATCTTTGAAATACTCAGGGAAATGCTTTAAGGAATGAGTAGCAGGTGATCTAAACTTTTAGTATATTGATGGCTGGGTATAAATTTCCTTGCATTCTTTCATTACCTTAATCTCCTACATGATTTCATGGTCTACAAGATTACTGAAATGGTATATAACAAAGTTCTACAAGTATGAATGCTTGGAGCCACTGTGGTCACAGAGCCCAATGCCAATGTCCTCCCCTGCAAGAAATGTGCTCCTCTCTATTTGGCAATATCCATGCCTCTAGTTATTAGGGAAACTATCTCCGGAAAAGGGCTAGATTAGGTTCCCCCAAAGGGCATACACACCTTCCAAGGGTTCAAGCAGCAGTCATTTCCCTTTGGTCAGTCAGGGTTCCTTCAGGAAAACAGAAGCCACCCTAGGTATTCCAACCAAGAAATAATTTAATAAAGGGGACTCAGAAACCTATAAAGCTGTTAAAGGACTGAAGAATCAACAGTTGTGGAAGCTTCCATTTATATTCAATAAATCAAGAATCCCTGGGTGGTGCCAGTGGCTCAAAGGAGTAGGGCACCGGCCCCATATACCAGAGGTGGTGGGTTCAAACCCAGTCCTGGCCAAAAAAAAAAAAAAAAAAGTGCAAGAATCCCAAGAACTATCTACCAGCCCCAGAGTGGCTGATTCTCGGGAGCTCACCCATTGCAAACCTCACTCTCATCATCTCCTGATAACCATTAACTTGTCTACCACTGCAACCAAAGCTCGATGGCTCCTTCTGCTTTTCTGTTTTTTTAGATTCACATACATGAGGGAATCTAGACTTGAACTTTCTGATGAAGAAAACTGGGGAATGTTAACTTTTACCAGTTCAGCCCTACAATGCAGCATGAGGTGCAGAGGGCTAACAACCAATAGACAATATTCAGCACATCTTTCTTCCCTCCTCAACCCATAGCCACAACCGCTTCCAAGAAGCAACAGTTGCAGAAGACTCATTCCACCAAAGTATTCTCACTGTGGTGATTTCCCTTTGGAAATTGGTTTAGTCTTCTCCCTTCCTTTTCTGTGTTCTGCTCGTCCTTCTTGTAATTCTATCTGCTTTCCACTGGAAATCAGTATCCCTGCATCTCATCTTCCAAACAGCCACTTTTCCAGAGTTCAAATGGCAAAGACTGGATTACAGTGGGTAAGAGATGGAGAAGGAATCATGTGGAAAGACATTCACCAAGCCCAAGATTAAGCCCCAACATGAAAAACTTAGGTTGTGCAATGTGTACCAAATACAAAAAAGTCCAGAAATAAATGCAGTACATTAGCACATTCCAAAAGAATCTACAGAGTGAGAGTGAGGTATGCTCACCATTTCACTCATCCTTCCATACACTTTGAGCACATCTCTTTAATAATTCTATATGCATCTGACTCTACCTGTGTCTTAGTCATTCACTAGGTTGTGAATAACTTGGGTGTTTTGACAATCTTTGTACTTCTGCTTATGTAGATGGAATGGATAAGTGAAGCTTGAAAATTTTACCACCCCATCTCCAACTGGATCCATAATGTTCCTATGTATATATTGTTTATTCACATCAACACCAAAAATAAAATTCATGAGTTGCTTAAACCTTTCTCCCCTTAACATGCTAAAAATGATTTTTTTTAATGCTACAGTTCACCAAAAAGGTGAATAAATCCTAAGGTTAAGGTGGCTTATGGTTTTACACGGCTACTGAAAACATTTAGAAAGAAATGTAGAGAAAAAAATAGCAGTAGTAAAAGTTCTCTAGGAAAATAGAAATGAAAATTGCTGGACATTAGACAACTATTTGCCATCTAGCCAGAGAAAGTGATGGCATTTTTAAAGTATCTGAATATCTGATGCTACTGAATGATAATATAATGGCATCCTTAGGTTTATTTCATATTAGAGAATTTTAGAAGAAGCCATTCTATATACATTAGAACCTTCATAGTTGACCACCTCCCTACACTAACCACTTCCTTAAGTTGAACTAATTTTTGTAAACCATGTACATATCGATAGAGTAGGCCTAGATTTTTTATGGTGACCACTTCCACGTGTTGACCAGGTAGTTACCATCCTTTGGTGATCAACTTACAGAGGTCCTCTTGTATTATCACTCCTGTCCCAAATTTCATGAAAAGCAAAAAATAATAAATAAATAAATATGCTCAATACCATGTTGAAAAAATTTGAAGATACTTTGAGGAAACACAGAAAGGTAGTAAGCAAACAGACTCCTGTTTTCAGAGTCACAAAACTGAAAAGAGCTTTATTACAAAACACATTCAGGAGAAAGCTGTGTGCAACTAACTCGGAAAGTTCCAGAATCAGGCTGGGTGGGATGGCTCACACCTGTAATCCCAGCACTCTAGGAGGCTAAGGCAGGTAGATCGCCTGAACTCAAGAGTTCAAGACCAGCCTGAGCAAGAGTGAGTCCCCATCTCTAAAAAATAGCAAGGTATTGTTAGAGGTGCCTGTAGTCCTAGCTACTCAGGAGGCTGAGGCAAGAGAATCACTTGAGTCTAAGAGTTTGAGGTTGCTGTGAATATGACACTATGGCACTCAACCCCCGGGTGACTGAGACTCTGTCTCAAAAAAAAAAAAAAAAAAAAAAAGAAAGAAAGATAGAAAAAGAAAGTTCCAGAATCAATAGATAAAATAATAGAGAAGAGTCTAAAGCAGCTTTGAGATGCCAATTTGGTTAATCCCTCCCATATCCTACTAAATGGCTGCCAGGAAAAATATTGACAACTGGGCTAAGGCACCACTGTCAGCTTCAGGGAATACATAGGTGGCATCCAGGTAAAAACTGACCTAAGAAGGATCAGGGAACCACCTTGCAAAGTACCTCTTACCACCAGGGCATTCCATCTCTGCAAGCCAATCACTGGAGATGAGCTAGTCAACATAAGCAGCATTCTCAGGCAGGTGACAAAGACGAGCAAACAACCAAAAATTATAAAACATTTGAATGAAAACAACATCATCAAAGAATGGCACCAACTAAATAACTAATACCTGAGGAAAAAAAATTAGTAGAACATTTGAGGAAAGAAAGTCTTGAAAGAAAAATTTACATGCAGTTGTTATAAGCTGAATTTTGTTCTCTCCCTCAAAATCAAAGCTCTACCACTCAATGTGCTTAGAATGTGACTGTATTTTGAAATAGAGCCTTTAACAATAGAATTAAGGTAAAACAAAGCCATTAGGGGTCTAGTCACATCTAACTGGAGATCAGTACACACAAAGGGACACCAGGCATGTGCACCAGGAAGACCACGTGAGGAGACAGCAAAGGATGGCCATCTGATAGTCAAGGAGAGAGGCCACAGAGGAAATTAATCCTGCTGGCACCTTGATATTGAACTTCCAGTCTCCAAAAGTGTGAGAGAACAAATTTCTGTTGTTCAAGCCACCCAGTTTGTGGTATTTTATTAAGGTACCCCTAGGAAACTAATAGTAATATTCTCAGAAATCGGAAGGACATTGCCACAAGGGAAAAAAAAACTGAAGAGTTTGAAAATTTTAAATGTGATTGATTGCTAAACTTCATTTTTAAAATGTTATCTAAATATAAGGAGCAATAACTGAAGAAATTGGTGAGATGGAAGATCAAGCCAAACAATTCTCCCTAAATGCTGAGGAAAAGAAAAGTGAGACAGAAAGCGTGAAAGAAGAGACAAAAGATTTGGAGACTACATCCAAGAGTTTCAGCAGTTTGCCTGGCAGATGTTCCAGAGTGAAACCAGAGATAAGAGAAGAAATAAGATAATTTAGAAATCACTGAAGAAAATACCCCAGAACTGAAGAAATACAAGAACCTTTTCATTCAAATGAGCCATCAAATGTCAAGCAAAGTGAATAAAAGAACCACAGCAAAACACGTGCACATGAAACCTCAAATATCCAATGAAAAACAAAGTGCTAAAGACTTCTGGGGTGAAGGTAGTAAGGATTATCCATTAATGAATGAGGATTAGACTAATATCTGTAATCTCAACAACAACACTGGATGCTGGAAAATGTTGGCGCACTATGTTCAAATCTAAAGAAGAATTAACATTGAACCTAGAGTCCTAGTCCCAGAAAAATTTCAAGCACAAAATAAAATAAAATAAAACATTTTCAGATGTACACAGGCTCAGAGAGTTTATTTGTTCACACTTTCTGGAATAATTTCTCAAGGATACCTCCCAGAAGTATTCAATATATACGTTGTTTTATATATATATATATGTTCAATATATATGTATATATATAATATGTTCAATATATACAAATAAAATAAAGAGAAAGATGTGAAATACAATAAGCTGTGGAAAGCAAATTTAAAAAATAGCTATTTCAGAAACTATGATGTATTTCTTAATTTAATAACTGTTGATAAAGAATCACAAAAGCTCACATGGCAGGTGAGAGATCAGACAAAGGACAGAAGGGGGTACATACTTCTGCTGTTTGGAGACATGCTTATTATCTCTAGATTTCAACTGACAAATGAAAGCCTAAGTATTTGTTTTTGAGAAATACATACCCTGTCGGAGTCATTGAGGAAGGAAAATGAGACATCTTATTAAGATTAGTAATTGTACCAAGTAGCTGCTCACAGATGTCTGATGAAGGGAAGAAAATGGGTCTATGAAAGTAGTAGGTAACAATGACCCATTTTAATTGCCCCTTGTAACCCTTAGCCATTAAAGTTGGGAGATCATATAGTCATCAAGAGCATAGATGAGGCTCAAGTCCCAGCTCTACAGTTACTAGCTGTATGTCCTAGTACATGACACTTAGCATCTCAGAGCTATGGTTTGTCCATAGTGAAAGTGGAATTGATGTCTTCTTGTAAAATTGCTGTGCAAAAAAAAGAAAAGCCTCTCTTGCTGACCTACAATCTATGCATGTGAGAGGAATATAGAGTGATAGAGAGAGAGAGTCTGAGACACTCCTCCCCAACCACCTTCTGTTTTTCACTCCCTTCCTATCTTTGCCCACTCTCTCCTCAGGAGTTTTCAGCCAATTCAAACTCTGAGACAGTTGTAGGAAGAAGTTGGCAAGATGGGCTTGCTGCAGTTGGATTGCATTGTGTTTTCCCTGGAATCTCACAGGACCTTCATCACACTTCATGACTCAAAATAAAGTCCTGTTAGCTTCAGCTTAGTCTCACCATTGATTGCTACCACACTGAGGTTAAGAGAACTATGGTGTTCGTGTCCACCTAAAATCACATCACATGAAGAAACGAAGAGGACCACAAGGAAAGGCATTAGGGTTCACTTCAAATGCCAAAAGCAAGATCATCACAAAGGGATGTCCTTCCCTATTGAAAAGTTGCTTTTTGGTATATTGATCTATGAATCCTATTTCTTGTTTTGTTTTAAATGTCCTTCCTCACATCTCCCTTCTTTGCTACTTGCAAGCCTAGGAACTGTGGGTTATCTATAATCAGTCATTAATGTTTTCGTTACCCTCTCTTAGTGAATACTTGAAGAAATTGGAAATTCTTAAAGCTGTGGTAGTTGCTCAAGAAAAAGCCAACAAATAATAGGGTGTAGAAAAGCCTCTAGTAAATCTAGATGGGTATTGTCGGGTCCCCATGACGTAAGGCTACAACGAAGTCTGTTGTGTTGCAGACTGAATGTGTGCCCTATAAATAAAATAACCACCATGTAATGTATTAGCTTCAGAAAAAGCCTAGTCACGTAAGTCTCTGTCATTTTTGTATTTATAAGCATTTTTATATACTTTATGTACAAAGACTTTCAACTTCTTTGATTCAAGCATAGGTAAAGGTCATCAATTAATTCAAATTGATGTGAATATTTGGGCAACCTTTTGGCAGATTGAATTTCTAGTTAGTGGAGGATTTACCAAATTGTTCCTTTAGCTTTTCACCTTTACTTTTTAATGATTTCTTTAGCAAGTCATCCCAGTTCCTTTACTCAATAGCTGTCTCTCACTTAAGATATACGACTTTTCAACCAATGAGTTCTTATTTTAAAATATTTCAGGAATGTCATTCTGGCTTTCCATTTATTATGTTATAGCTGATATGAATTCAGAGATAGAATATAGGAAATTTTTCTGATAGTATACTCAACCTAGATAATGACATTATGTGTACTTTTTTGAAAAATAAAAAAAAGTTTATTGGCATTTTACCTCTTTTTCATAAAAAGTTAATGGATAAGACAATGTCCAGATTTCATCATGGTGTTCAAATGCTTTAAAGCATGCAGCTTTTGGTTTATTATCTTTCTGGGACTTATTTTGAATGTTTATGGTAATGGGTTATAAAAATGTAAAGAAGCTGAAATGGAAGGAATCTGAAGCAATCCTAGGTGTTTTGTTTGACGTCAAACATGTGATAACCAAATAACGTGGCTTGTTCTCATACATATCAGGGCCTGAATTCCAAAGGCATCCCAGTTATCCGAGCACTCTCCACTCCCAAGAAGTGTGTTCCTATCCTTTTAATTTTCCACAAGCCAAAAGTTTTTATTCTTATATATATTAAAGGTTTAACTCTTAAAGACGATAGTAAAGGACAAATAGTAAATACCTGAAATATAGTTTTGGTCTGAGTTGGGACTCATTCTGTTGTTCTGTTTTCTTGGCTCCCTCCCCACCACAACCTCCCTCCATTTGTTTCACTGACACCTTCCAAGACCTATTGTAATGTCTAGAGTTAGACTGCACTACAGGGGCAGAGCGTGTGGGCTTCAGAATTAGCAATCTCAGTCTGAATTTCTGCTGTCCCACTGAGGAGGGCTGTGATGTCAGGCAAGATTCTTAATATCTCTGATCATCTGTTTTCTCATCTGTAATAGTGGAGATAATAGCGCAAACTAAGTAATCTTGAAATGTTTAAATAGAAACTGGCAAGAAACTGGCCATGATAGCTACTCAATAAGTACCAGTCTTTTTTACCTAGTTTAAGGAACTTGCAAAGAAGAATAACCATAATTGTGTAAAACCCTGTGCCACTTTTCCACCACATGCCTTTATCTTAACAATCTAAATGAAAGTTCAGTGGCGGAGTACCAAAAAACTAGGCTAAATTGTTTATCAAAAAAAAAAAAATCAGTATAGTCTTCCACCAACTTTCCATGGTCTTAGAAAACCCAAGAATACTATTTCCAAGAATGCCCAGTGTGCCTCCTTTAATTGTTCGTGTTAAGCAGTAATACAGTCCTGACATTTGTTTGCTGCTAGAACATACTGGTAGCTCAATTCTTCAATAAATTTTAGTATAATCAACTGTATTCAAATTAAAGCACAATGAGGTGGGGCCTTTACACATCAGAAGATATTTCAAAATGCCCTATCTCTATTTGCTGATGGGAACACCCGTTAGTAATTCATTCTGGTTATTTTCACTGCTCACCTATTTGGATCTGGATGCTTGAAGTTTACTATAGTAATAAATCCTAGAGGACTAAAAAAAATTAAGATAAACACAAATATTAGCATAACTGAATAAGGGAACATGGACAAACAAGTACAAAGAACAAAGTTATTCTATCTCATAGAATATCACATTCTCTTTCTCCTTTTATGGACACTTCACCCTACTGCAGAATTCCAATCACCAGTTTAGCCATACTCCAAAAAGTCATTTTCCTATTTGACATTATAGTGGAACCAATGGGCTTTGAAGCACTTGGGGGGAGGTATCTTAACACTCTCTGGGACAAAGAAAAATATTTTTTCATTTCCTTGACAGTTACGCAGTTACAAACTTGCCTAATGATATAATTCAAAATTAAGCAGAAAACAAGGTCAAATTATTTTAATCATTTGCCAATTATATTCTAAGTCCTATTAGAATATGGCAACCCCCACAGTTTAAATCAAAAATCATATGAAAATAGTAGTTTGCTTTAAAAATGCTAGATTTTGTAATCCCATGTTCTAAAAAGATATTATAAGGGACCAATTGCAGCAGAAGTTTTATAGAACATTTGTGGAATAAAATATGTGAGGAATTTCACTAGTTTATTTCCTTAAAAGGAGCCACACCATAAAAGTGGTTAAAATGCACTTTTACATATATAAATGTCCCTAGGCCCTCATAATTATTAGATTGTTAGATTAGCTTTGCTGTGAAAAAGCTGAAGAATTCCAGTGGGGGCCTTCCCTTTGCCCAGTTGTTAGTGAAGGTTATATTTAATTATCTAGCTGAGCTGCTGTAATTAGCATCAACAAAACTTTGTCCCCACAATGAGTTGATACGCACACTTTTGGTAAACCTATTACACTGTGGATGGACCTTCTGAAATATAGCATTCCTACCTGGCAGCTAACCCCAGAAATTAATGTCCATTCAATTTCCATCCCCCGCTCCTAACGTGTTTATGTACTGCTCACTGACAACTGTAATATGTTTGTAGTACAAATAGTACTTTGAATTTGGGGTTTAATTCTGTTCAGGCTCTCTCATGTGGCTGGAATGTTGGCATGGCTCAGAAAACAAAAGTCAGCTTAAAAAAAAAAAAAAATTGGTTCCTCCAGGAAGCAAGAGATGGCTATCGAGCTTGACAAATGGACTGTAATGTGAACAGGGCAGCAGGGCTAATTCTGTTAAGTGATTGCTACAGACCTTTTCTTCTCATGGACTTTTAGCCTTTTACAGCAAACAGGGTGGGCCTTGTGAAACTGCCAAGTTGACAATTTTATATCCAAAGGCTTTTGACAAATTTTATATCCAAAGACTTTGCTTTTCTATTGTGATTTTTCAACAGAAAAGCTCAAAGTGCTCTGGGGTAGAGGGGTGCTTTCCTTTCTGAGGCCACGATAACACTTAGAAAATTCAATGGATCATTGTTTGCAGAATCTAAGCCTAGAAATTAGGTTCTAAGTGGAAAAAAAATAATTGGATAAAATCATTGATTTGGATATCACAGTGCACTCTGCTAATTTCTTCTGGCTGTGAGTTTTTAAAAATGTGTATGGGATTTCTATTTCCTAACTAATCTCTTCCTGTTACTGGGGCATTTTCCAACTGAGTCAGGACATGAATACACTATAGAGTTATATATTGAGCACTTACGTTACATTGTCTATGTCAGATTTAACTGAAACCCAGAAAATTTTAAAAGTAGTCCTCAAGATACTGGGCTCCATGCCCTACAATCTAAGAGCTGAAAAATTACTGCCACCTGGACACAAACCAGCAAGCCTCAGTTAGCACACATTTTTCAAGTACCTACCATATGTTAAACCTTCTACTAACCTTGTGTTACATATGGCGCAAAAAAAAGTTGAAATTAAAGATTTCTAAAAGTGAACCAATCTGCCAACCATCTCCATCAAAATCCTTAAGTAAGCTTGTGTTATTAAGCAGATTCTTGAATCCCATTTCAGATCTACTTTCCTTAGAGGAGGGCGTTAATACAGCATTTCTTATAAGCTCCTCCCAAATGCTATTTATGACTAATGTTTGAAAACTCTTCTACACTCATGATTCTCAAACCTGCCTGCACATTTAAATCACCTAGTGAATTTAAGACTGCCAATATCTACCAACACAACAGACCAATTAAATCAGACCCACAGGGGTAAAACAGAGGATGGGCATTAGTGGTAGCAGTCATGGTGGTTGTTAAGTCCCTAGGTGACTCTGATGGACATTATAAAACAGAGACCCACAGTTCTAGACTAAAATCCCTGTAGGAATTCACAACAGAAAGAAATCACTTCCATCTGAGGTGATCAGAACTGGCTTTGATTTCCTTCATGTCTTGCAAAAGACATTGTCTTCTCTTTGGAAAGTGTCTGTGTCCAAGTTTGTTACTGTTAATGAAGTGACATATTTATATAACAACCATCCAAGAAATAGAGTATTTTTATAGACACCACTTAATCTCATTTATCCTCAGTTCATCCCCATAATGTAATTAGAAGAAACATTTATTAGCATCCCAACTGCAGATAAGTAAAAGATCAGTACTTTGCCTGAGATGACACAGCAAGTTCATTCTAAAATCCTGACTCCACTGGAGTTGCTTCCTGGGCTGGGTGGGGAGGGGAGGAAAATAAGATTCTTTGAACAGGACTGGCTGCAGTGTGACCTGTCAATGCTGAAAATCACTCAAGTATACAATTAGAGCACACCAACACTCTATAACAGTCTTTCTTTGGGCTTTTGTTTCTTTGGGCTGTAAAGAAGGGGCTATCATAAAGGATCAATAATCTTTTTAATGCTCCCTTTCTTTGTCTGCATAAGTCAAAAGCATTGAGTGTGTTAGTAGGCTTATTCATTTAGGGTTTTCATCCATTCAAGTTTGCCCAGAACTTTCCCAGTTTTAGTGCTGAAGTCCCACGCCCAGGAAACCCCTGTCCTGGGCAAACCTTGACAGTCCCTATTGATGCCAGAATTTTAGGTTCTTGGTCTCAGCCATCGAAGAAGGAAATCGAGGGATCACAAGAGTAGTGGTAAGTCAGGATTTATTTACAGGAAAGAAGAATTACAAGCACAAGAAAAACCAAACCTCTAGGCAGAGAGGACTCAGGAGGGGAACAAACTCTCAAGCTCCCTCTCCGAGGTCCAGCGAGGTATGAAGTCTGCGTCTGAGCTCTCTGCTCAAGGGTTTATATAGTCCCAGGGAGTTGTTTTGCCTGAACTTCTTTTTTTTTTTTTTTTTTTTTTTCTGTAGAGACAGAGTCTCACTTTATCGCCCTGGGTAGAGTGCCGTGGCGTCACACTGCTCACAGCAACCTCCAGCTCTTGGGCTTAAGCGATTCTCTTGCCTCAGCCTCCCTAGTAGC
>CAUYON010126962.1:0-17404 GCA_963573935.1 Arctocebus calabarensis | reverse complement strand
ATAAAATCTGTGTATTCTGGATATTAAACCTTTGTCAGAGACATAACCTGCAAATATTTACCCCTATTCTCAAACATATTATCAAGAAAAGAACAAGTGATCCCATCTCAGGGTGGGCAAGGGACCTGAAGAAAAACTTCTCTGAGTAAGACAGCCACACGGCCTACAGACACACGAAAAAATGCTCATCATCCTTAATGATCAGAGAAATGCAAATCAAAACTACTTGAGATAAGATCTAACACCAATAAGATTAGCTCATATCACAAAATCCCAAAACCAGAGATGTTGGCATGGATGTGGAGAAATGCAAACTAATATAGTCCTTTGGGAAAGATGTCTGGAGAATACATAGAAATCTGAACATAGAACTGACATTCGATCCTATAATTCCTCTACCAGGTATTATATATCCAGAAGACCAAAAATCACATTATAACAAAGATATCTGTATCAAAATGTTTATTGCAGCCCAGTTCATAATTGCTAAGTCATGGAAAAAGCCCAAGTGCCCATCAACCCATGAATGGATTAATAAATTGTGGTATATGTACACCATGGAATATTATACAGCCTTAAAAAAGATGAGGACTTTACCTCTTTCATGCTTACATGGATGGAGCTGGAAAATATATATATTTTTAATTGAATCATAGCTGTGTACATTAGTTCAAATATGGGGTACAGTGTGGGGGCTTCACATGCAATCTGAGATACCGTTCATGATATTTTCTCGTTTACTATATGAAAACATTTTTGATCCTTGTTTAGAAGTTTTCTCCTGACCCTTCGAATATGTACCACACATGTGATCTCACCCTTTGTCCCATCTTCCCCCACCCTCTCCCTCCTCTTCCCTCCCTCTACCCTTTTCCCTTCTTCCTGTGCAATAAATGGGTTGTAGCCTTCACTTGAACAATAAAGAATTTAATTGAGGAGCGGGTGATGTATGTCCTCAACTAGTTTGCAGATAAGTTGGGGGGAAGTATTCTGATAATACCAAAGCCAGTGTTGAAATTTTAAAAATACACATGGATTCCTATTGTTGTCATACCTTAATATATTAAGAGGTCAGAGTGGACAGTAAACTGAAATGTTGCACTTGACATTTCCCCCATTTTTCCAGTGGAAGGACAAAGGCAGTTTTAAAAAGATAGTGTCTCTGGGATGCACCCATATCCACACCACCACAAGCTATTTACTGTTGCTTATTACCCTCGACAGGCGGCTCTTTTACACAACGATGGCTGTAGTTTATATGCCATTGGTATTAAACCTTGGAAAGATCTGGGTTTGAACATTAGCTTCTCGACTGAGTGGTGAGACCTTAGACAACTCGGTCTCTAAACCTCAATTTCCTGAAGTATAAAATGGGACAAATAATGCCTTTTGCATAGATTTGCTATAAGGATCAAAAGGGAAAATGTTAAGCAAAGTGATACTAGGAAAGACCCTATAAATGATGATTAAGTAAAGCTGTGGTATATGGACACTATGGAATACTATCCAGCCATTAAAAAAGATGGAGACTTTACAGCCTTTGTATTAACCTGGATGGAAGTGGAACACATTATTCATAGTAAAGCATCACAAGAATGGAGAAGCATGAATCCTATGTACTCAATTCTGATTTGAGGACTATTAATGACAATGACATGGTGGGGGAAGGGGAGAGCAGAGAGAGAAAGAATGATGGAGGGTGGGGAAAGGAAGAGCAGAGAGAGGGAAGGAGCGGGGGGAGGGGTCTTGGTGTGTACCACACCTTTGGGCGGCAAGACATGATTGTAAGAGGGACTTTACCTAACAAATGCAATCAGTGTAACCTGCTTTCTTGTACCCTCAAATGAATCCCCAACAATTAAAAAATAATAATAAATGATGGTTAAGTTTCACTGTAAATTGTAAAGATTTTTGTATTTTTACACATACATTCCTAAGTCCTTCATGCTGAAAAGCCACATCTACTAAACTCCCCTCCTTTGTTTTTTTAAGTTACTATAAATCTGGCACTATAAATCCACTATAAATCTGACTACACCGCACATCCTCATGCCTCAGTTTTCTCATTCCTTTATCTTTCTCTAGCATCCTTCAATTCCTAACAGAATTGCTTTTAAAGGGGATTTTACTAACATACAATACCAAACTAACAGACAGTTTCTGAGATCCTGATTTTTTTATACATAAAACAGCATAACTTAATAATGTTCTATTTTGCATTTCTTAGTGAAGGTGATTATCTTCTGATTAACGGTTTGTTACTTTGAGAAGGTTATATTCTTTGGTCATTCATATAGTAGAATCTTGAAATTTTTCTTAGGACCTTGAATGAGTTCTTTACAGTACGTGATAATCAACAGTTAATATGTTTGCTACACATATTCCTAAGACTTTTGTAATTAAGATTTTCATTTATACAGCCTTTAAAAACTAATATGGAACAGCCATATTTTGTATAAACCTTCTGAGTTATGACATTGCTTCCTGGCAAAATGTTTGGCTTTTGACGGCTTCTCAAAGTCCATTTATGACCATGTTGATCTTCACAGCAACTTGTGAGCGAGCCAGAAGTACGACGACAAGATTAGATCAGACAGGAGACTGTTGGTCACAACCGGAGACTGAGCCCCCTCCGTCTAAGCCATAGGACCCTTTGTGAAAGGAAGCTTGTGAGATAAAAATAGGGTGGTATATTCTGTGCACGATGATTACTACTATTCAAACCACCCATTCTATATCATTTCCTACGGGAAGACTTTACACAGAGCATCAGAGAACCAACCATGACCGCAGTGGGGGCTCCTGAGAAACATTCTAGTCTTTGCAAACTCACCAGAACAATGGCTAACAATAACAACAAAAAATGCATCAGGGTGGGTGGCAAAATAAATTAACTTAGCTCTGAATTAAGTTTTGTTTCATTATTTTACCTGGTGCGAATACCACTTCTTCCCCCAAGTGGCTCATTGAAACCACTCTTCAACTTTTTCTAACTTTCTCCCTTTTATTACAGGTATTTAATGTCTCCTATTTTTATTACAGGTATTTCAGAATATATAGCACTTCTCATACTGGATGGGTAGCCTCCAAAAGTCTGCCTTCTTTATATCTCCTAAATTGCCTGGCACCTTGCTCTGTACACAAGAGCAGGCAATGATGGAGAGGAGGTTTACATAGTTTTGTTAAAAAAAGAACATTTCCCTACCGGCTGCCCTGACTGTGCTCTGCGGTGCCATCCCAGCCCTTACTTTGACGAGCTTCCTTTCACGAGGCAGCTCCAATGTACTTGCAAGCCAGAAGTCAGCATTAGCTAAACAATACTAAACAGAACGTCCAAAATGTTTCCAACCTTGAACAGATCTGTATAATTCCGCAGATATATCTGTTATGCTTTTATTTGCAAAGTCTGATAACTCATTCCTCAAAAATCCACTGTGTATACACACCCACCGAATACATGAGCCATGGTCAGCATTCGGGAAAGACTCAGATAAAAATGTGGGACATCTGTTTCCTAATATCAGGAAAATTTACAGGAAATGATTAATGTTAACTAGGGAGAGAAAAATAATCTGTATCAAATTATGAAATGAAAACATCCAAAATTCACAATTTGCTTCAGCAGAGCCTGTGAGTCATCAGATCTTCAGAACTAGGGAAGATTCTTCACATTTTACTGAAATACTTGTCACAGCAGAAATATTTTATGTGAATATACAAATATATGGATATACAAATGAGAATGACAGCATGTGCCCAGCTACACGGCACTCAGGCTCTGTCTCCCCACAGACATTTCCATAACCCTTAGCAATTAGGGTTATTTCATGTGTATTTTTGTTACACACTCAATGCCTTAATAATTAGGACCTATCTAAACCAGATGGTGATCCCTGGAGAGAAGGTGGCTCTTTTGAGAACGTTTTAGTGTGACTGTATTTCTCCCACGAGCGCTGGAAGGACCCCGATGGACGGCCACAGAGCAAGGCCACGGGTGAAGGGGTCTGTGGCTTTACCAGCTCTTCACCATTCTGCTCATGTGCTTCTGACCTGCAATGTGCCTGGTGCTGTGGAAAGCTTCCGGGAGGAAGCAGTGTTGAAGCTAAAACGTGAAGAATCCTTCAGTATCCCTTCCTGTCGTGTGGGAGACTGGAGTTCGATTCCCCACTGGGGAGTCAAAAAGTAACAAAATAAATAATGACCAGAGTTAATTGGGACAGGAACTGAGGTGGCGTGAGGAGGAGACAGCTCCTGCAAAGTAGGAGGAAGAATCCCTGCGGGCTGCGACGAGCTCAGTGTGCTGGGGCAGAGCTCCAGGCGGGAGGGTCAGCCTGACAGGCTCTGTGGTCAAGCTGAGCCTAAAGCCGGGGGCTGCAGGGAGGCACAGGGGACCCACGTCTTCCACCTCCTCACATCACATGGAAACTAACACGGACAGAGGGACTAGCTCAAGCCCTTTTAGGTAACAGAGCTTTAGGGGGCAAGATGGCAGACGGTCCCATGGCCACAGCCTCATCAATGCCAGTACTAATGCCAAGGAAAAACCAAGAGCTGGCTTCAAGTCCCCAACAAAGGAAGTCCCACGTCCCAGAAATCTCCTCTGGTCATACTACTCTGTTTACAAAGCACATGTGTGGCCAGTGGGGCTCATGACCCAGGTTCTTGTGCAGGTTCTGGGGCAAAGTTAAATGATATTCATCAGGCTAATCTGGGCCTTTTGAGCTACATGGAATCCTCTGGAACAACTCAGGGGCTTCCCAGGGCCTCCTGTGTCATTTTCAATAATTAATTCTCAATACTTGCAAAGCAAAGATCGGGCTGAGGACCTAGTGGTGACTATCTGTCCTAAGGTGAAAAGAATTGCATACCAATCAGAATAGCAAGAAGAGTGGTCTGAATTTAACTTTGTCATTTTCTGAGAGGTAACCAAATAGACTTCACCTTTGACTTTTGATACTGGAAGTCTTCCTAAAACAATCTCCTTAGCAGAGCAGTAAACACCTGCACTATCTTTGCACACTGGGCCTGCCTGCCTCCCCACTGCAATGGCTCCCACTGCTACTGTTCGGCAGAGTTAAGGTTTAGAAGACAGAGCACTAGAAACCAGTTTCCAACACAGTCACCACAGGACGTTACTCTATGGCAATATTTGACAGGTGGAAGGTGGCTGACCAAACTTCATAGACTGATAGTGGAAAATCAGGTGACACAGAAGTACAGACAGGAAAAAGGATTGGGGATGAGCTGCACGCTCGTGCCTTTGTTACGGGGCGCTGAGGCAGGGGGAACTTCAAACTGCTGTACACCTGTTTTCTGCTTCAGGAAAGCAAAGCTCTTTAGGAGGAGAGTCCTTTCCTTACAACAGTGGGAGTGAGTGAAATAGGTGATCCGCCTTCAGTCAGAAGACGCAGGAAGACTTCAAACTAGTAGCCACTGGGGGCCCACTGTCAAGTCCTGCTTTAAAGGCTTCCTCCTCCCAGCAGCTCAGCTGATGTCACCCAGGTTCAAAGCCGTGTGGGGAGAATACTGACAGGAATGATGAAGATGGGCCTTAGAATCTAATAAAAAGACGGCGAGCCAACACTTCAGATTTCAATGAAAAAATACTTCAAAATCTAACCATCCTTGAATGAAGTTATTAAAAAGAAAACAAAGTAAACTTTCATTAGCCTCGGAAAACACTCTTCACTAGTAATGTCACAATTGTGTTTCCCTCTAGAAATTCTGGTTTTATCAGCACATTCTTGGAAACTGAGATTTTGATGTACGTGGGAGATAATCACTGTGGCCATGAGGTTTAGTTCTCTAATCATCTCTCCTTTTGAGGGCAACGTTGAGACACTCAGATAGCATCACTGCAGAGATACTCAGATTACGTCCCCAGCACAGAGTCAGGGCCGTTGGAGCAGGGGGCAGCAGACCTGCCTGGTTTGTCTCCACCCGGACTTTGGGTGTGGACATGCTTGCTCACCAGCCTCACGCTGGAAGGGTCCCTCAGGTGGTCTGTGGGCTCCAAGCCCCCCACGTTCACACAGGTGTGCCACTGGGAAACGTGCCCCACCCCCTCCAGTTTTGAAGATTTGATTCCATTGCATAGTTTAGCCTTAGATGACAGCCACCCAAACATGGTTGACCATGGAATATTTTTTGCCATTAAAAACCAATCAGAGGTCAGGAACCGTGGCTCATGCCTGTAATCTTAGCACTCTGGGAGGTCAAGGTAGGAGGATCACTTGACCTCAGGAGTTCAAAACCACCCTGAGCAAAAACCGAGATCCCAGTCTCTACTAAAAGTACAAAAACTGGACAAGTGCCATAGTCCAGTAGTCCTCAGCTACTCAAAGGCGGCTGAGGCAGGAGGGTTACTTGAACCCAGGAGTTTGAGGTTGCTGTGAGTTAATGCCATGGCACTCTATCCAGGACAGATTGTCTTTAAAAAAAATTAGCAAAGGACTTGTCTTTTCCTGAGTCATCAAGTGATAAATGGCTTATTATAAAAAGAAAAAAAAACAAAACTGTTCAACATGAATCCACTCAAAGCCACAATTCAACAGGAAGATGACCACTCTGAGAAAAATCCAGCCTACCCTGCACCACCCACCTGCTCTTACACACTCCAAATGCTTCCGTTTAGGGGTACATTACCTCTAACTTTGGTTTGTACCCCACCACTATTCTTACAGACCTTTCTGATTTATATACATTCTCAACTGCACAACACGCTAACCGTCATTCGGGGAGGTATATGAGCAATATAACCACTGTACCCGAAAAGTCCCAAAACAAAAAACCTGGAATCAAGGAAAATGTCCATTCACTGTATCACTGAAAGGGCAGCTCAGGGCACAAGGTTCTAGCCGGTGCAGCTGCTTGCAAGTCCAAACCTTCTCCTCGGGGTCCCCCATTTTTCATTTGGTTCACCGTCTACACCGACAACTTGGATGGCAGGTCTCATAACTGCGTGGGCCACACTTTGCTATGTACCTGCTGCTTTCCCTTCCCTCGAGGATCTGCTTTACTTGGTACAACCCTAGGTTTTCAATAAATGGAAACAAGGTCTGGATGGACATGTATATGACTGAAATGTTCACGGTGGCTCGGGGGAAGGGTGAAAGCACAGCTAATTCTGAAATTCGGTTCTAGCTGTCTTCTGTCAAAAGTAGCTCCTGTTCCTAAGACTATGTCCGTCTTAATTCAACAACTGCATTGACAGTGGATACTGATAAGGTAAGAGTCCTACCCTTTCAAAATTCACACATTTTTGAAAATCACAAAATTCTTACCCTCCATGGCACCTGTGGCTCAAGGGGTAGGGCGCCGGCCCCATATGCCAGAGGTGGTGGGTTCAAACACAGCCCTGACCGGAAAAAAAAAAAATCCTTACCCTCCGTAAGCAGGTCGAGGTGCCCTCCCTGGTCTTGGGAAACTGGCACAGTCTCAGTCTCCCTCTTCCCCACACCTGATGACTCTCAAATCTCCAGCACTGGCCTTCTCTGAACTTCAGACTCACTGACCAACTTCTTGGCATCTTCCTGGGTCACTTTATTAGGCATCTCAGAACTTAATGTCCCCAACCACATTTTTTAGGGGGTGTCAAATGGTCCTTTATTGAAATATTAATTGTTGAGGTCATCTATGATGTCTGGAGGGTGGTGGCCATTGACATCATGGCCCGCAGGCGGGGCTATCCCCAGGTTCTAATGGTTCCAGAGAGTTCTCTTGCTAAAGACTGGTCCCCATTTGTCTGGCAATGTTGACAATCCAAAGTGGTACTTCTGTTGTGTTGAATGTTTCTCTGCTTATCTCCTGATGGTTCCTTGAGGCCCTGCTGATCAGGGCAGAGGCAGAAGGAACCACTTCAGTCTGGCTGGTCTCTTCTGGATGGTCAGTTTCACTGTGAGGATCAGACCCTTCCAGTCACCAGTTGCCTTGGCAATGTCATCACCAACCTCTTTTGGAGACAAACCCCTGATCTTGGGGGCCGGGGCATTCGTGGCTCCGACTTCGGCACTGGTGCACCTCAGGTACATGACTTTGCTCTTGTTGGGGTCAAACTTGGGTACATGGAGGAGGCAGCTGGTATCGGGTAGACCAGATTTGGGATGCCTGAACCAAGTTACATCTTGGCCTTCTAAGTCCAAGCTGAAAAAAGCCACAACCACATTCTTGATTATCACCCTACACTGCTCCCCTCTTGGGTGGCCCAAATGGCTATCAGTGGCATCAATAAGATATTCCCACCTGTGCCCTTGTTCAAGTCCAAATTGTCATTCATCTTTGGCTCCATTCTCACCAACTGCAAATCCAACCAGTCCATCAGCAAATCCTCTTAGCCCTGCTACCTTAAAAATCTTTAGAATCCAATCTGGTCTCTACGTATCTAATCCTACCCATGCAGCTGGCAGCGTCCGGCCCTGAGGGGTGACAGGCCTGTGAGTGTGGGCACTAGGCTTCACACTCGCTTCCAGGAGTACAGTGCATGGGATCAACCTGTGGTCAGCCAGGCTCTACAAGGCTGGCCTGGCTCGTTCTGTCCAGCCACACTGACCCCCAAATTTTCAAATACACCCAGTAGTCCCTCCTTAGGCCCCAACACCAACCTTCTCCTGTCTGAGCTTCTTTCACGTCTCCGACTCCCGGGGAAAGGCCTCTGTCCTTCCTGTTCTCTCCTCGGCCTTGTCCTCCCTGTTAACTGTCCCTGGCACACTTTCCTGTCTACTGAACCTCCAGCCCCCTCTTTCACCGAAAGGCCAACACCATGAGAAAAAGTTGCTCATCCCCCACTGCACCTTGGAGCTAGAGGCAACCAGCGGACTAGGGGTGGACCAGAGATAGCTTCTTGGTCACTGAATGGACGCATATCCTCAACTGCCTAGAAACAGCAGATGCACTTGATTCTCTAATGTCTGTACCATGAAAATATTCCCTTTTCAAGTGAACCACAAGGTAATGTCTGATTCTGAAACCACACACCTCCCTGAAGGCTCCCTGTCTGCCCTGAGCGCGTTCCAAGGAGTACGACTCACGCCTACCCTGAGTTTTCACTACGCATCTGGCATGTCTTGTTTTTTTGTCTTACTAAAGCCACAAACATTTCTTACCTTAAGAAAATGCTCATAGAATTAAAGGATTAGAGACACCATCTGCCACGTCTGTGGCAGCATTCCTTTCAGTCATCTCCGAATATGGCTGACCCAGTGTCCTCCCCACCCCCGCCTGGGGTTGGCTACAGTATCTGCCGTATGGGTGCATACAGTTTGGGGCTACAGTACCTCTATTGTCTGGGTGCATACAGTTCAGGTCATAGTACCTCTGCTGTCTGGGTGCATATAGTTCAGGTTACAGTACCTCTATTGTCTGGGTGCATACAGTTCGGGCTACAGTACCTCTGCTGTCTGGGTGCATACAGTTTAGGTCACAGTACCTCTGCCGTCTGGGTGCATACAGTTCAGGCTACAGTACCTCTGCCGTATGGGTGCATACAGTTCGAGCTACAGTACCTCTGCTGTCTGGGTGCATACAGTTTAGGTCACAGTACCTCTGCCGTCTGGGTGCATACAGTTCAGGGTACAGTACCTCTGCCGTATGGGTGCATACAGTTCAGGCTACAGTACCTCTGCTGTCTGGGTGCATACGGTTTAGGTCACAGTACCTCTGCCATCTGAATGCATACAGTTCAGGCTACAGTACCTCTGCTGTCTGGGTGCATACAGTTCAGGCTACAGTACCTCTGCCGTCTGGGTGCATACAGTTCAGGCTACAGTACCTCTGCCTTCTGGGTGCATACAGTTCAGGCTACAGTACCTCTATTGTCTGGGTTCATGCTGTTCAGGCCCAGCTGCCACAGAAGACACTGTGGGAGGTTAAGAAAACTCCTTGGGGGAACCCAGAAGGAAGCACAGATCCCTCCAGCCCAGAGTGTCCTCACATTTGGGTTCTCTGGCTGCTTGGCCAATACTGGATGAATCTCAGAAGAGCAGTGTTTTCCTCCATGAATGAGCCCATTTACCACGATGCACCAGGCCTGCGGTGTCAGCCCCGAGGGGACAGCCATTCTCCCAACCCCCTGGGCACCGTTCCAGGGTGGCCGTGAACGCCACCTTATGGGGACCTCCAGGGCCACTGTCTCCCTCAGTGAACTCCACCATCCTGTGACTTGGCTCCCTTAGCAACTCTCAGCTTCAGAGAATTCAGTCAACTGGCAATTATCTGTTGTGTCTTTTCTCCTGTTCTTAAAGCATAATCTTTCTGGAGTCTTTATATAGAAGATTTAGGAATTCCAGTATAAAAACAAACATTATTCATGTCTAGTTACTTAAGAAACAAGTCAGAGGTAGCACAGTTCAAGGACCAGGCCAAATCCTAACATTAGAGCAAATAGAGAAAATAGTGACGGCCACAACCAGTTCTGCCCTTTCACCTCCTTACCAACCAACATGAAGGCGCAGGCCGGTCCTGGGAACTCTCATTTACAGGCCTATTTCTTTAAAGCTTGAAAGTTCGGATTCCATGTCACAGACATCACACATCTGATCAGTCAGGAGTTTAAGGTGGATGGTTTGTTTACAAAAAGGACTCAAACAGATATCAATTTTTAAGCTTTTGCCCATCTAACTCAACTCAGATTTTTTTGTTTTAAATCACAACTCTGGATTCCTAGAGCACAGTGTGCAGCTGAACCCTGGACTTAACTCCCCTGCAGTCTTCACATCCCTCCCAGGCTATCCAAGTGGCTTCTTCTCTTCCTGTCCAACCAGAGAGGGGCAGAGCCACCAAACCGCACTCTGAGCGACCCCCAGATCCCGGCTCTCTTCTGCAAAGCTTCACTGCCGAGTCCCCTCCTGGGCCCTGCCTTCCTCAAACACTGTTTGCGTTCGCTCCCCGCCCCATGCTCAGAGTGGCTGGGGAGTTATCAATTCTTGGCCAGTTCAGCAGAGCATTTGGGACTAGTAAGGGCTGCAGCTTTGCTGAGGCCTCGTGCTGACCACGGGAGGAATCTCTTTGAACCGTTCACTCCTGTCATCTGAACTGGGGGTGGGAGGGGAATAAATTCACAAATACAACCAAGAGACGAATAGCCACGAAAAAACATTTCTGTTCAGCTTAAAACCAAGAGAATCTTAAAACACCAATTAGGGGCTTGCAAATTCCAAATCCCTCGATGCTGATAATGAGGTCCTGTGAGTCCACCGTATCCTGTTGTACTGACACTTGCGTTTTCCTTCCTGTTTATGCGTGTGCGGATGTGGCCGACAGACACTACGGTCGTCCACATGCTAGACAGCCCAGCATCTCCCCAGCAGAACCCAGGTTTGTCTGAGCACAGCCGCCATATCTGGGGGAGTCTGCGCCCTGGTCACACCACAGCAGCAAGGCCTGGGGGTGCCAGGAAAGGCATCTGCTTCTTTACAAAGTCCTCAGCTGTGAAACCAGCCATGAGGATGGGACTGGGGCAACCATGACAACACTGTGCTAACAGCTTTGAGACAAAGTGTGTCTCAATTTACAGACCACAGAGGCAGCTCATGGGGGGAAGAGCAGTGGCCCCTCCTGGCTTTCCAAAGATGCAGAGGAACCACCCTACTGCTAGGGCCACAGTTAGCTTTTCTTACTTTAGACTTACACAAGTTCAGGGAAAGGAGAGGCTCACAACTTCTCAGTTTGGTCTCCTCGGAGAGGTGAGAGCACCCACTTAGCAAGCCCCCAGCCATATCTGTTACTTAGTAGGCTCTTGGTCTTAATCCGAGCTCCTGTCATGTCCACCCACCTACCCCGCTGTCCATTCACTCCCTGACCCCCACCAACTGCTAGGCCAGGCCCTGCACTGGGGCCAACGCAGAGCAGACACAACACTATACCCATTTTAGAGACAAAGACTCAGGTTCACAAGGTTTAAGTAGTTTTCCTAAAACCAAATCTGCAAGTGGCTGAGTTAGGATTCGAATCAGAACCCTGTGAATTCGTAGCCCTTGGGCTTTTCACTATACACCACGAAGTGGTGAATGCTGGCCTAATTTTGGAATCACAAACACTGTATTGCTTTTTAATATTCTCCAATTTGGACTTCCCTAGCCCTGTCATGCGTAGTTGAAGTAGTAACACTGTGCCATTTCCAGACATTGCTGGGTCCATGGCCCACCCAGCAGTCTGTGGGACTCTGTACCTATGGGACGGCTGACCACGGCGAGGGCTCTCGTCTCGCTTCTAACTGCCGCCTACACCAGGGCTCAGGGACCCTTCCCTGCATTGCTCACCAGTGCCTGGTACGTGCCATGGCACACAATAGGGTCTCCATCCATATCTGATTAAATGTCTGCAGAAAAACAAGAAAATGAGCCAAGTAAGATGCTGTCTCAGGAAATCCTGAATGCCAGTTCTTAGGACTCAATTTAATGAGTTGTGTCACTTCAAAGACCCTGGCAGAGTGTCCCAGGCCAGAAGGTGTTTAATAAGGTGCTGACTAAGCTGTCTGGACACACTGTTCATAGCAAATGTGTTCCTAACTGTGAGACACTGGAAAGAGCCCAAGTACCATTTGGATGACGTTAAACCAAGGGCTACTTGTCAGCGAGGGGTTTGCCATTACAAGGAGAAGGATGTGGAGGGTGAGGGTGCAGGGAAAGGTCAGATGCAAAGGCAGACCAAGGAAGAGTGAAGACACCAATTCCCACTGTGCAAACACACGCGCTGGCTTGAGGATAGGAGGCTGGGCTCACACGAGTACTCAGAGGGGCAGAGAGAATTCAGAATTTAATAAAACCCTGGACAACTGGCTCTTCTATCTCCCAGCCCTTATGACCAGTGCTAAAGAATTCTTACAAAATGCATGTTCACAATTTAACATGTGACCCATTTAGAAAAACATGCCTTCTATGTGCCCGAGATGAAAAGACTAAGGCCTGACAAGACTTCAATTTGTCAGCCCCATAAAGCGTACCACACCCCTTCTCAGTGTCTGCAGGCCGCGTGAAAAGCTGCATGTGCGAGTCTTCCAACTGCGGAGAAAAGCCGGCCTTCCTTTGCAGGGACAGCATTCCTTGCCAAGACTAGTCCACTCGGGATGCTTGTTGCCTGAGGTCTGCACATCTACACCCCTCCCTCAGCTGCTTCTGATTCACTTGGGTATACAGTTCTCTAACAATGGACACCAGTTATTATTTTACCACATACTCCACACGTTTGCACTTTCCTGTACGCCTCATGTCAATTTTGTTTTCCTGCATAACTCCGAGTATCTGACATGCAGTAAGCTGTCAAATACCCGTTCATTCGCAGATGACACTGTATGTAACTCACGTCTGCACTGAGAGGTGCTATGATCATCAGCGTTGCGTAGATAGGGCGCAGAGGCAGCGTCAATGGCTGAGTGGCTGAGTTCTGCTGAGGTCCACAGAAAAGGGGCAGTTGATGTTCTTAGCTCACTGCACTTCAACCCCTGGCTCATTCTCACCTAGAATATTATACTTTTTTTTTTTTTGAGACAGAGCCTCAAGCTGTCACCCTGGGTAGAGTGCCATGGCATCACAGCTCACAGCAACCTCCAATTCCTGGGCTCAAGCGAGTCTCTTGCCTCCACCTCCCAAGGCTACTGCAGGCACCCGCCACAACGCCTGGCCATTTTTTGGTTGCAGCCATCATTGTTGTTTGGCGGGCCCAGGGGCTGGATTCGAACCCGCCAGCTCAGGTGTACGTGGCTGGCGCCTTAGCTCGCTGAGCCACAGGCGCCGAGCCTGTTTTTCCATTTTTATAAGAAAAATAGCACATGTATAATAAGGAAGGGCACCTGACACCTGACCTCAGACCTAAGTATTCAGGACACAGGGCAGTGTGAGGGGTGGGGAACAGTGTTACTACTTTTCTCTATAAATCTCTTAATACAACCCAACTTTTTAAACTATGTATATTTATTACCTTGGTAAAAATGAAAAGTCATTAATTTTTCAAATAAGCAGAGGTTCTGAATTTAGTCTTTCATATTAAAAAGTGCTGAACATTGGGTGGCGCCTGTGGCTCAAAGGAGTAGGGCACCAGCCCCATGTACCGAGGGTGGCGGGTTCAAACCCGACCCAGCCAAACTGCAACAAAAAATAGCTGGGTGTTGTGGCAGGCACCTGCAGTCCCAGCTACTTGGGAGGCTGAGGCAAGAGAATAACCTATGCCAGGGAGTTGGAGGTTACTGTGAGCTGTGATGCAACAGCACTGGGCAACAAAGTTGTTGAGGGCAACAAAGTGAGACTCTCTCTAAAAAAAAAAAATGCTCAACATCACTAATTATTAGGAAAATATAAATCAAAATCACAATAAAATACAACCTCGTACCTGTTAGGATGGCTATTAAAAAAATATAAATAAACAAAAAGCATTGTTGGTAACTCTCATCCTCTCTGGCTCTTCCACCTTCCACTTGGGATAACATAGCATGAATGCCTTCTGCAAACACTGGCATCACCGTCTTGGACTTCCCAGCTGCCAAGTAAATTTCTGTGTATTATAAACTTCCTGTAGTGCCAAAGAAGATGAAATATTTGGGAGTTGGTGGAGCAAGATGGCGGCCGAGTAACAGCTTCCTTGCGGCTGGGCACGAGATGTCATCAAGCCACACGCAATAAAGATGGTTCCAGGCCATGAACCCCTGTATCACTCTCCCTCTGGAGAAACCCTAACTGCCCCCTTCTATCATCGCCCGATTCAGCAGGAAGCAGTTAGATTGAGTCTTCACCCCTTTTCACTAACAGCAGTTGGAGTTTCTACTCAGAGAGGGAGAACTGATGCAGGACCATTGGCACCCTAGCCAGCTCAGTGGGGCTGGCGGACCTGCCGCCTCCTCCTTGGCAGTGTCGGTGGTGCGGCAGCCAGCTGAAGAGCCAGCAGGCTGGATGACAGGCAAGGAGGCTCAAGGCTGGACAACTGCTGAGGAGACACCTGTGCCTTGGTGTCTCCTTCACTTCACACTTAGAACTAAATGTGGAACCCCCATTTCCTATGCCTAGGTCAATTTCTTGTGAATTTCCTAGCCCTCAATTTCATGTATGGACTGTATCCATTCATTGATACATTCATTCACCTTGCCCTTGGCGGAAGGGACTATATTCATTCGTTTCCTGGCCAAGGAACCCATACACCTATATATACCCTGAGACTAAAGGCCTAAAGGAGGAGATGGGGAAAGTCCGGGAGAGAAACGGAGAGAGCTCTCTCTCCCCACTAGAATTCTCTCCCTCTACCAGGAGCTTTAGTGTTTTCTGTATTCTTTTCTGTAAATAAATTCTGTCTTACCACTGGGGGGTGGGGGGGAAATGTAATGAAGAATAATAAAATACGTGTTGAAAATTAAAAAAAAATTAAATTAAAAATAAAATGCTGATCCATGCTACAACATAGATGAACCTTGAAAACATTATGCTAAGTGAAACAAGCCAGTCACAAGAGATCACATATTATATGATGCCATTTGTTAGAACCCTCCAGAATAAGCAAATATAGAAAATAGATTATTGACTATAGAGTGTTGGTATCAAAGGGACAATGGGGAATGATTGCTAATGAAGGCAGGAGATTTGGGGAGGAATCATAAGAATGGTCTAAAATTAGACTGTGATGATAGTTGCACAGCTCTGAGATATAATAAAAACAATTGACTTGTATACTTTAAAAGGGTACATTTTATTGACTGTGAATTATATCTCAGTAAAGATACATTTTATAAAAGACAAATTATCAGATTGGTTTAAAATACAAGACCTAACCATTTGTTGTCTACAAGGAAGCACTTTAAATATAAAGCAATCAAGCAGTGAGTGTTAAAGCTGCAGAAGTGTACTAGGTAAGATTATCTATAACCTTTTGTGCTCCACTGGGATTTATATCCAGGGAAGCAGAGATTTAACAGAAAAATTTTAAGCAGAATAGTAATATGATAAGTCAGGCCAGTACTAGAGAACTTTACAAACTTCAAGTGTGCGGTTGTGCACTTGAGGGGAACAGCCCCTAATTACAAGTGCCTCCTTAAATGTTGTGTCTTTGATACCTGGCTTACCTCTCCCTAGTCTGGCCCTGGCCAAAAGCTCCATGGGCTTTAGAAAAAGCACCCTCCACAGTCCTATAGTACACTCAAAAAATGGAAAATCAGAGACAAGGAGATCACTAGAAAGTTTATTCATTTACTGTGCGTTTTTGATTACTAGCTAGGTGATAAATATAAAGCCACGGTTTCATGAAGCCTGTGTTGTGACAAGGACAAGGAAAGATAGATAACAAAAATTAATACATAAATCACATCATTTCAAGCTAAAAAGACTGGAAGGTAGGGTAACGGCGTACATAGTGACTGGGTAAGCTAAGGACTACAGGTAGGATAAAGGTGACCATTACAATTCATTGCGCAGACAGACATAGTTGTGAGAGTGAAATGGATGTTAATACTAATTCAAATGACATAATTTTGGAAGTATTTATTTTTTGAGCAATAATTTTTAGAAGTCGAAATCTCTATCCTTGAAAAATTATAATAACACAAATAATTTATAGGCATGAAGTCAAAATTTACAACTATACACATTGTCTAAACTTAAGAAATTATCCTTAGAAAAATGTCTATCACTTTAATCTTAGACATAATGTATCTCTATATCTGTATCACTAATATTTTTCTAAAGAATGTTTTAATCTTACTATTCTTATTTATACTACTACTGTCTTCAAATCTGCATTTCATAGTTAATACATTTGAAATTGTTGAAATCTCCAAATAACTATTATCTGTAGATAAATAAAATAACTCATCTTTTTAATTGAGCAAAAACTTCTATGAAATGAAGAATATTTTCAGTTATATTTTGGCTCCTTTTTTTGTGGAGATGTACAAATGTTTTATCACACTCCATAAATGGCTCTACCAGCAGAAGAACTGAGCAATGTTAAATGATGTTATCAGATACATAAGATAGGAAATCAACTGACTTAATTCCGATAATCATCTGAGGTTTTTTCCACCCAACTCAAGGAAGCAAAGTGGAACTTCTTAAAAATCCTTTCTGTTTAAAATGAAACATTTGTCATTGATGTGAATACTATTAGTTTTAAATAATATTAATTAATTTTAAAAGTTTTATTTTGAATATAAAGATATTTGTTTTGCAACGATAACATGAATACAGGTCTTGGTTGGAATGCATATTAGTTATTTTGTTTGTTTCAGTAAAAACTTACCACAAACTTAGTGGCTTAAAGTAACATACTTTCATTACACTTCTGGAGGTCAAAAAGACTTTACCTCTTTTGTGTTTACATGGATGGAGCTGGAACATGTTCTTCTTAGCAAAGCATCTCAAGAATGGAAGAAAAAGTATCCAATGTACTCAGCCCTAATATGAAGCTAATTTATAGCTTTCATATGAAGGCTAAA
>CAUYON010126961.1:0-22943 GCA_963573935.1 Arctocebus calabarensis | reverse complement strand
ACTACAGGCACCCGCCACAACGCCCGGCCATTTTTTGGTTGCAGCCATCGTTGTTTGGCGGGCCCGGGCTGGATTCGAACCCGCCAGCTCAGGTGTATGTGGCTGGCACCTTAGCCCGTTGAGCCACAGGCGCCGAGCCGTGAACCTAGGCTTAAAGAAGGATTCTCCATACAGGTGTTCTTTGCCTTTTCACAAACATAATCTCAAAAAACATAGCTTTGGAACTAGGAGGATCTTTAAAACAATGCATTTGCTCTGAGAATTGAGTTTAGATTTGGTGTTTCCTCCAAAAGAGACTGTATATGTATTGATAGTCATAGATATTACGTTAGGATGAAACCAAAGGCTATCATCCCCATCCAATTCATTTTGTTCCATATGAACTAAAATATTCTAGAATTTTGTGCCCCCTTTTAGAATGACTAATATTAGAAAAAAAGATTTTTGTAATGGAAGAGTCCCAAGTCTCTTGAGCTCCAAAAGGTCCTGAAACTACCACACTCCTGTTAAACCTAATATGCTCCTTGAGGTTAGTATTCATTTCATGTCATGGCTGGTGTATCCCAGCAATGGACTTTTCATTCCTACAATGACTCATTATTTGAAATTAAGTGCACAGATCTTCTAAGATGTTACAACTGGCAAGAACAGACCTTGTTTGTAGAATTAGTTATGTTGGTGACTTGTACACTTGAACTGTTCTTTTACCCCTACTTTCATCTCAGTTTCTGAGCTGTTCTTTTACCCCTCTTTCATCTCAGTTTCATCCTGGGTTCCATGGCTGTGGTTTTTGAAATTATGTGTATGAAAAGGCAGAGAGCACATGTGTTGGAGGCAGACATTAAACCTAGGATCAAATCACTGGTACTTACTTAGTCATTGTAAACCATTTAGGACATTGTGTTCAACACAGTGTCACTAAAGGGTAGCAATTATCAGAGAGTGACTCTATTAAGGACTAATGGTATTTTAAACTTTTTTTAACCAAAACATCTAAGGTAAAAAATGTTTTTAATTCACCATGAAAAGGCTCCATTTCTAATCAAATTGAGTAAATGCCTAGCTATTTATGTATCGAGCTATAACACCAGAGTTGCCAATAATAAAATTTTTTGTATTTATATGATTTTATTACCAAGAAGCTTACACAGCTATATAGATTTCCTTTCCCTAATCTGATTAATCTTCATAGTATCTTGAGGTAACGTGTAGTGTAGCAATTGCAGACACTTAAGTAGTGACTTTGTAAGCTCTAACAGTGAGTCAGTATGATACAAGAGGCTATGTACAAAATCCAGCCTGGGTACCTGGGTACATCCATATCACGCCAAGAGGACAATTACAATTGCCATAGGAGGCAAATACTAATATTTTCTGACTTTTTTCTTTTTTTGAAACAGAGCCTCAAGCTGTCACCCTGGATAGAGTGCTGGGCATCACAGCTCACAGCAACCTCCAATTCCTGGGCTCAAGCTAGTCTCCTGCCTCTGCCTCCCAAGTAGCTGGGACTACAGGTGCCTGCCACAATGCCTGGCCATTTTTGGTTGCAGCCGTCATTGTTGTTTAGCAGGCCTGGGCTGGATTCGAACCCGCCAGCTCAGGTGTACGTGGCTGGCGCCTTAGCCCGCTGAGCCACAGGTGCCAAGCCCAAACCATTCTTTTTTTTTTTTAAACAAGTATAGCATTCATTTTGTGAAAAGGTCATTTCTTTTTCTTTCTTTTTTTTTTTTTAGAGACAGAGTCTCACTTTATCACCGTCAGTAGAGTGCTGTGGCACCACAGCTCACAGCAACCTCCAACTCCTGGGCTTAGGCAATTCTCAGCTTCCTGAGTAGCCAGGACTATAGGTGCCTGCCACAATGTCTGGCTATTTTTCTGTTTTTGCAGTTCTGCTGAGGCTGGGTTTGAACCCACCTCCTTCAGTATATGGGGCTGGCGCCCTACTCAATGAGCTGCAGGCACTGCCCTCTTTTTCTTTTTTTGAGACAGAGTCTCACTATGTTGGCCTCAGTAAATTGCCATTGTGTCACAGCTCATAGCAACCTCAAACTCTTGGGCTTAAGTGATTCTTTTGCCTCAGCCTTTCACGTAGCTGGGCGTTGTGGTGGGCGCCTGTAGTCCCAGATAGTTGGGAGGCTGAAGCAAGAGAATTGCTAAGCTCAGGACTTTGAGGTTGCTGTGAGCTGTGATGCCACGGCATTGTTGTTTACAAGGCTGGGGCCGGGTTGGAACCCACCAGCCCTAGTGCCTTAAGTTGTTTTTTGAGAGTAACTAATGTGTAAATTTTGATTATGTAGTGCCATAACCTACAAAAATAGTTTTTAACAGCGCCCATCACAACACCTGGCTATTTTTTTTGCAGTTTCGAACCCACCACCCTCCGTATATGGGGCTGGTGCCCTACCCACTGAGCCGCAGGTGCCACCCTAGTTCATTACTTTTTACTGCTGAATATTATAAACAATGTTTTATTTATCTGTCCCCCTATTGGAAGATGTTTATTTTATTTCTACTCTTGTGATATTATGTACAGTGTTATAATAAGCACCCTTATGTGCAAATTCCTTCAGGCCGACATGGAGAATTTCTCTAGGATATATTCACCCAGAAGGAGAATGGTGAGCAATGAAGAATAGCATTTTAAATTTCACTGGTCGCCTGTCATGTTACTCCAAAAGTGGTCATACCAAATTATACTCCAAACTGCAATGGATGAAGGTACTGTGTTTACCTTGTCTTTGCCAATATTTTATACTGTGAGGTCTTTTTTTTTTTTTTTAGAAAGGAAGTCTTACTCTGGCTCAAGATGGTCTCAAACTGCCTCGGCCTCCCAGAGTGCTGGGATTACAAGCGTGAGCCACCACAACAGGCCTTACTATAAGATTTTTCAATGTTTTTGTCAATCTGATGGGCAAAACATGGCAACTCTTTTTATTTAAAGTTTTTTTGAGATAATTGTAGATTCATATATACATTATCAGATTCATATGTAGTGGAAAGAAATAATGCAGAGAAGTCCCACATACCTTTTACCCAGTTTCCTTCAAAAGTAACATCTTGCAAAAGTATAATCACAACCAGGATAATGAAATTGATACAGTCCACCACTTTTATTCAGATATCCATTTTACTTGTTCTCACCTATATGCCTGTGGGGGCACTTTGTTCTATACAAGTTAATCTCATATCTAGGTCTGTGGATCTTCTCAAAATACAAAACAGTTTCAAAACATCGATCATGTCCATTGCCTGTTTTCTTTTTTTTTTGTTTTTGAGACAGCCTCAAGCTGTCACCCTGGATAGAGTGCTGTGGCATCACAGCTCACAGCAACCTCCAATTTCTGGGCTCAAGCGAGTCTCCTGCCTCTACCTCCCAAGTAGCTGGGACTACAGGCGCCCGCCACAATGCCCGGCCATTTTTTGGTTGCAGCCGTCATTGTTGTTTGACGGGCCTGGGCTGGATTCGAACCTGCCAGCTCAGGTGTACGTGGCTGGTGCCTTAGCCCGTTGAGCCACAGGCGCCGAGCCATCATTTCCTGTTTTCGATGGCCACACCTCCTTCCCTCTCCTCTCTACTCCTTGTTCTCCATATCCAAAATGTTGTCCTTTCAAAAATGTTACATAAATGGGATTGTGCAGCATGTAACCTTTAGAAATTGGCTTTTTTTCACTCACCGTGCTCCCTGGAAGTCATGGAAGTTGTTGCATGTATCAACAGAACATTCCTTTTATTGCTGATACTCTATGGTGTAGATGAGCTGCACTTTGTTTAACCATCACTCATTAAATGACCCCAGTGCTATTTCCACATTTCAGTTATTGCAAATAAACCTGCTTGCCATGAACACTGATACACAGATTTTTGTGTGAACATCATTTCCACGTAGTGTCTCTTTTTTCCAGTTGGCATTTCCAAGTTTCCCAGTGGGCTGAGCATCTTTTCACGTGCTCAGAGGCCATCAACCCTCCTCTTTCAAAAAGGGTCTGTGTGCTGCTCTCGTCTAGAGAGCTGTGAGTCTTTTCCTTGCTACTTTATAAGGGCTCCTTATACCTTTTGGGCATCTGTCCTTTTGTCAGTGACAAGAGATGACATGTGTTTTGGTGACCATTGCTTCTCAAAGTGCTGTGAAGTTTAGGAATTGATTTCTGAAACTTGGTTGTGAATCATTGCTGAAGTGACCGAGGAGTTTCCTCCCGGGCCACCCATATTGCTCAGCTGAGGGAAGTTATAGCTCCCCAGGTCAGGACCAGTTCCTTTATATCTGTCAGTCAGGGATAGACTTTAACTGGTGACATGTTAGGTGCCAGGCAAGAGCACATCACAACTTCTACCAGCCTGAGAGTACATCATGAGCCTCATGTTACTGTCAACAAATCTTTTGCCTCATTTTTTGGAGCATTCATATACATTTATTGCATTATAAAACCAGCCATGTTTTCTAGCATTTTTTGACCAGTCCTTGGAAACTGCTGACATCATGATGTGCTCCCTCCCTGGTGTTTTCATTTTCCCCAGCACTGCAGCCAGAATTTAGAATCCTGACTCACCCTTCAACTAGCCACAGAGAATGCTGATTATTCCGGTATGGTCAGTGCTCACAAAGTGACTTTGAAAGCTGTAATAGCTTCTGGACAAGCCAAAGCCAGTGCAATTTCACATAATAGTCAGCCTTTTTCTTTTCCTACTTTCTCATCAACTCAGCTGCTGCTGCCTTCTCCCTTGACGAAAGCGGAAGCCGCGTTTCTGCAGTCCTGGTCATAAAGCTGTGGGTTGTACAAGCTGGCACGGAGCTCAGTGAATTGTCCTTCTGATCTGCACTGACACCCATCTATGGTGCAGTGCTGACCGTGAAACTGTCCTCCTGGCTGAGCTAACACTTCAAAATTAGCTCTCATTTCAACAAATTACCTTACAAAACTGTCACTGACCAAAATTACCTTGAGTAGCTTACTTAGATGAATTTTGGAATTTCCCAAACTATCCATGAAGAAATTGATGTAGAAAATTTATTGTAATTTATCTTCAAACCACAGCAAAAATATGAATGCAAGAACTAGGATTTCTAGGAGCACAGAATTTATACCTATTCCACACAAACAATGTTAAGGAAAATAGGCGGGTATTTTTGGAGGGCGGTGGTGAGGATTAAATAAGGTATAATATGTGAAAACACTTCGTGAATTCCAAAACGTTTTACCAAGGTAGAAGATTACAAAGATGGACTTCTGTCGGTCCTACGCACCCCTGTCCTGAAACTCCTTTTCTACACTGATTTATTACATATGAAAGAAATATCATTGACATGCGAATAGGCCATCATAGATTTTCTGTTGCATCTGAAGAATGATTCAGAGTAACTTTTTTTCTTTTTTAGAGTTTGGCTTCCCCATTGGATGTAATGGTCTCTAAGAACGAAAACTGACTCTAAATGTCACTGATGTTGAAGCTTTATCCCAAATGAAGTTCACTTTGGGTGACAGAGAATTCAAAGAGCTCTGGACAAAACTGAAACGGGTTGGCTAATGTGATCCTTTCTTGGGTGTCCCTTTCTCTTCCTTTTGGACACTTCAAATACACATCTACACATCCTAGATCATCCCTGGGAACTTTATGGTTTGCTCATAAAGTTTCCTGAGAGACTGTTTCCAATCTTTGTTGTCTTACTTAGTCCCCACAGAAACCTCACGGCTGCGATACACAATGTCTTTAAGCAAGAGGTTCAAGGTCAGACAATCAGTTCTCCAACTCCTCCTAGAAAAACTGCTACATACCTCATTGCTGAAAACATGGTCATCTTCAAAGTCCTGCCCGTAGCCATCTGGTCACTGCCATAGGACATTCAGCAATCACATGTATTTAAGTGGAGGCATTAGCATCCACACCTAGTGTTTTTCACAGGGTGGGATGCACAGATTGTTTTTGGGTGGTACAGCAGTCCATCAACTAAAGTTGCATCATATGGTAATAAAATCTCATTTCAGGTTTGGCGCCTGTGGCTCAACAGGCTAAGGCGCCAGCCACGCACACCTGAGCTGGTGAGTTCGAATACAGCCTGGGCCCGCCAAACAACGATGGCTGCAAGCAAAAAATGGCCGGGCGTTGTGGTGGGCGCCTGTAGTCCCGGCTACTTGGGAGGCAGAGGCAGGAGACTCGCTTGAACCCAGGAATTGGAGGTTGCTTTGAGCTGTGATGCCACAGCACTCTATCCAGGGTGACAGCTTGAGGCTCTATCTCAAAATAAATAAATAAAATAAAATCTCACTTCAAATCTCTTTCAATCTCTCAAATTATCTCAAAGAAAAGGTCCCCATTTGATGTTTACCAGCTTTTAACTCCTCTATGACACCATATTTAACATTCTTTTTTTCTCTTTTTTTTTTTTTTTGAGACAAAGTCTTCCTATCACCCTCTATAGAGTACTATGGCATCACAGCTCACAGCAACCTCAAGCTCTTGGGCTTAAGTGATTCTCTTGCCTGGGCCTCCAGAGTAGCTTGGAACTACAGCTGCCTGCCACAATGCCTGGCTGTTTTTTTGTTGTAGTTGTCATTGTTGTTTAGCAGGCCCTGGCTGGGTTCCAGTGTATGTGACTGGTGCCCTAACCACTGAGCTAGGGTGCTGAGCCCATATTTAACTTTTTTTTTTTTTTTTTTTTGAGACAGCCTCAAGCTGTCACCCTGGGTAGAGTGCTGTGGCATCACAGCTCAAAGCAACCTCCAATTCCTGGGCTCAAGCGAGTCTCTTGCCTCCGCCTCCCAAGTAGCTGAGACTACAGGCACCCGCCACAACGCCTGACCATTTTTTGGTTGCAGACGTCGTTGTTTGGTGGGCCCTGGGGCTGGATTCGAACCCGCCAGCTCAGGTGTACGTGGCTGGCTCCTTAGCCCGTTGAGCCACAGGCGCCGAGCCATATTTAACATTCTTAACCAGAAGAGCATGGGTGAAATCTCAGTCATCATCTTATTATGATAACATAGTACCCATATACAAGTTACACTGTTTTTTCACTTGTGTTGTAATTAAAGTTTCCTTTTAAATCACAAATAAAATGTAGGTTGACTTAAAAATAAATACAAAAAGGGCAGCGCTTGTGGCTCAGCGAGTAGGGCGCTGACCCCATATACTGAGGGCTGCGGGTTCAAACCCAGCCCCGGCTGAACTGCATCAAAAATTAGCTGGGTGCTGTGGCGGGTGCTTGTAATCCCAGCTACCTGGGAGGCTGAGGCAAGAGAATTGCTTAAGCCCAAGAGCTGGAGGTTGCTGTGAGCTGTGACTCCACAGCACTCTACCGAGGCCAATAGAGTGAGACTCTGTCTCCACACACAAAAAAATTTTTTAAATAAAAAAAATTAAAAAAAAAAAAAGGGCGGTGCCTGTGGCTCAGTGAGTAGGGCGCTGGCCCCATATACCAAGGGTGGCAGGTTCAAACCTGGCCCTGGCCGAACTGCAACAAAAATAGCTGGGCGTTGTGGTGGGCACCTATAGTCCCAGCTACTCTGGAGGCTGAGACAAGAGAATCGCCAAAGCCCAGGAGCTGGAGGTTGCTGTGAGCCATGAAGCCATTGCACTCTACCAAGGGCAGCAAAGTGAGTCTCTGTCTGTAAAAAAAACAAACAAACAAACAAACAAAACCCCAAAAATAAATAAATATGAAAAAATAAAAAATTTAAGAAAAGAAAGAAATACAGGTAGATGAAGCAAAATCTGATGTAAACGTTTATTCACAAAGATGGTACACAACGGCAGGTAGATTTGGCAAAAACTGAGTCGATGGCATCCAAGTGGAACAAGTGTGGGAATTCATTCATTTGAAACCCAAAAGAAAGAGTCAGGAGAAGTGTCTCACACCTATAATCCCAACACTGTGGGAGGCTGAAGTGGGTGGATTGCTTGAGCTCAGGAGTTTGAGACCAGCCTGAGCAACAGCAGGACTCCATCTCTACTAAAAATAGAAAAACTAGCCGGCATTGTGTTGGGCAATCTGTAGTCCCAGCTACTGAGGAGGCTGAGGCAAGAGGATCTCTTGAACCCAAGAATTTAAGGTTGCTGTGAACTACAATGCATAGCACTCTACCCAGGATGACAGAGTGAGACTGTCTCAAACAAAAATAAATAAATAAATTGTTGCTGCCACCCAGCCCCCCCCATCAATGACACAGAGGTAGCACCGCAGACAGAATAATTGATGGCTGAAGCTCGCTCTGGCATTACAGCGAATTTATTTCTTCCAACAAGGCTTATATAGGCACATAACTTAATCGACAAGCACATGACTTAATCAATAAACATATGACTTAAACCTGAGCCCAGGACTTTTACCGCCTGGTACTTACAGGTCTATGGATAAATTGGACTAACTGATAACCACTTATTTTGTAAAACTGTCCTTATCGGCTAAGGGTTAACTGGCTTAACTGATAACTACTTTACCAAAGTTATTCTTATGCTAAGTAATAATCCTTTAACCGACCTTTTGGAGGCAGTTAATCCTCTTAAGGGAGTAGCCTGGAAAATTCCACCAGGATTTTTCCTTTTTTTTTTTTGAGATACTCTCTCACTTTGTCACTTTTTTTTTTGAGACAGAGCCTTAAGCCATCACCCTGGATAGAGTGCTGTTGCATCACAGCTCCACAGCAACCTCCAATTCCTGGGCTCAAGCAAGTCTCTTGCCTCCACTTCCACAGGCGCCCACCACAACGCCCGGCCATTTTTTGGTTGCAGCCGTCATTGTTCTTTGGTGGCCTGGGGTGGTTTCAAACCCACCAGCTCAGGTATATGTGGCTGGTGCCTTAGCCCATTGAGCCATAGGTGCCGAGCCGGATTTTTTCCTTTCTAACGCACAAAAGACTTTGAAATTGCCTTCACAAAATGGGAGAATGATTGACCTTACAAGGGTGCAGATGACTGTGCCCCTACAATAAATAAATAAATAAATAAAACCCAAAGGAATGTTTCATGGGGGAAAAAAAAGGGCGGTACATAGGGGATCAGTATTTTCATGGTTTCTCCACATATTTGTATCTGCCTTTGGACTGTTACAGGCTGGAGGGTCAGCTGTCAGAGTGATGTGTATGTTTAAGTTACGTAGGAAGGAAACGTTCTCAGGAAATACACTATAGCCATTAAAAGTAAAGTTTCCACCCTTGAATAGGGCAAGAACTCTGTAGACTCTTCATAATACTTTGGCCAGCTATCCTTCAGATTAACAATGATTCTGCATTAAGGGATGGGGGCAGGAAGGGGACAGAAAAGTTCCTGCTTCCTATTTCTTCTATGTGTCCAGTTAGAACACATGACCCTGGTCAAGTGCAGGGCCAGCTCCTGAGACATGTGAATTATCTGCACACTGACATTGGGGCAAGATTTTCCTGCTGGCTTGCTATTTTGAGGAAACCATCTGTAGGGCTGTCTGACAGCAGCTGGAGAAGGGAGTAAAGAGCTAATAGAAGGGACATTTGAGAATTTCAGCACCTCCGTGCTGTGTATGTCTGAAAAATCCAATATGGATGACAGGTCTGCATCAGCTAACTTAGTCACAGGCAGCACCCCAAATTGAGAACAGCTGAACGTTGTGTGTGGGTTGCACACCCTTGATTAATGGAGGATTGGAGAATAATACAGGAGGAATAAGCCCCAGGGTTGACCCCTGACTGGGCCCAGTGGAAGGTGGAATGGGTCTTTGATCCCTGTCTCTCTTCTTCTTTCCATCATCCTTGCCCTTCTTACCTTATCTTTCCCATGCTTTTAGGTAATGGTCGCAGCTGAATAAGAACCAATACATAACTCCCCATGGAGCGGTTAGGGGGACATTGGCCAAAGTCTTAGCTTTCCCATTTCCCGTGGTCTCTTCCACGAGTCTTGAAAACTCCATTATACCACTTGTGGCAGATCTTGTAGAGGACCCATGAAATGCATTCTCCTCGAGTTTCCTCACATTACACCCACCAACCCTTACTCACTTTTTCCTTCTACTCACCTTTATATATCTCTACATAAAGAACAGTACACTAAGCTATTATATAGGGTGTAAAGGATGAAACTATAGTTTAAGTTCCACCATACGAAAACGGTAACTTTGAAAATTAAAATTATAGGATGTCTTTAAAAACAAATTTCATAGTTTCATTATAGGTTTTTGCATTACAGACCCTACAATGTTTTTTGTTTTGTTTTGTTTTGCAGTTTTTGGCCAGGGCTGGGTTTGAACCCGCCACCTCCGGTATATGGTGCCGACGCCCTACTCCTTGAGCCACAGGCACCACCCCAGACCCTACAATGGTAAGGGTAGGCAAGGCCTTACTCACTTTCATAGTCCTAGTATCTAATGCATAACTGCAACGCAGACCCTCAATAAATTATTATTATTATTATTGTTCTTTTTTGTTGTTTTACTTATTTTTACCAAATTATTATTTTTTAAAACAATTTTTTTTTTGCGTGGTTTTTGACCAGGGTTGGGTTTGAATCTGCCATCTCCAGCATATGGGGCTGGCCCCTACTCCTTTGAGCCACAGACGCCGCCTTATTATTATTTTTTTAACAAGTTTTTTGAGACCAAGTCTCACTTTGTCACACTTGCTAGAGTGCTATGATGTCACAGCTCACAGCAACCTCAAACCCTTGGGTTAAGCAATTCTCTTGCCTCAGCCTCCCATGTAGCTGAGACTACAGGTGTCCACCACAGCACCTGGCTATTTTTAGAGACAAGGTCTCTCTCTGGCGCAGGCTGGTCTCAAACCCATGAGCTCAGGCAATCCTCCTGCCTCGTCCTCCCAGAGTGCTAGAATTACAGTCATGAGTCACTGCACCTGGCCCCAATGAATTATTATTGAACGAATATTTCATTTTCCCTCTTGGCATCACACCTGACATTGCCCAATGTGTTCAGTATGTTCCTAAAAGCCAATATTTATTATATTGCACTTGAGAGTCACTAAGACAAGACATTTTCCACAGGCTTTTCCTATTTTTTTTTTTAAGTACCTTCTAACCTTGATTTGCTAGTAACAACAGTTGGCTTATGTTTTATGCTGCCTTTGCAATGATATGGTAAACAGAATCCGGAATTTCCAGAATCTGTGTTAATACAAATAGTTTTTAAGTGGAACTACCC
This sequence comes from Arctocebus calabarensis, assembly GCA_963573935.1. Taxonomy (NCBI): domain Eukaryota; kingdom Metazoa; phylum Chordata; class Mammalia; order Primates; family Lorisidae; genus Arctocebus; species Arctocebus calabarensis. The sequence continues at coordinate 11,829 of CAUYON010126961.1, read as the reverse complement.
TATGATGGGAAGCCTGGTACTTAACTCATGAGAGGATTGTGAATTTAAAATAATATGTATATAAAGTAATTTTTGTACTATAAAGTGCGATTCAAATGTTATTATCATATCAGAAAACAATCCAAAATACTTCAGAAAGAGCTATTATTCCAGTTGTGTTTACCTTACGTGACAAAGCAGCGGGGCTCTAGCGTTTTCAGTCAGGTAATCATTTTGGCAATATACTTCAAGACTTCCTATCTCAATCGTTCTCACTACCCAATCCAAGTCTTTTACTAGAATTAATGGGAAGAGTAGAGCTACTTTTTTTTTTTTTTTAAAGACAAGCTCTCACTCTGTAGTCCAGGCTGGAATATAGTAATGTTAGCTCATTGCAACCTCAAACTCCTGGGCTCAAGTGGTCCTACCTCAGCCTCTTGAGTAGCTGGGACTACAGGCATTTGCCACCATGCCCAGTGGGACCTGTACTTTTAATTAAATTTTTCATAGATTAACCAGTGTATTCCACAAGCTATTCAAATACAACTTGTCTAAACTAGAATATACTTCACTCAACATATGAGCACAAGCAAGTAAGTTTGTGAACTTGTACTGGAAAAAGTGCTTCCCATCTCGTTGCTGGGCATCACCGGGTCACCTCCGGAGTACTCCCCCTGGAGAGCCGAGCACCAGCCCCAGCCCCAGTCCCCTCGGGGAGCCGAGCACCAGCCCCAGCCCCAGTCCCCTCTGGGAAGCTGAGCACCAGCCCCAGCCCCACTCCCCTTGGGGAGCCAAGCACCAGCACCAGCACCAGTCCCCTAGGGGAATGGAACACCAGCACCAGCACAGGCCCCAGTCCCCTCGGGGAAGCCAAGCACCAGCACCAGTCCCCTAGGGGAATGGAACACCAGCACCAGCACCAGCACCAGCCCCAGTCCCCTCAGGGAAGTTAGCACCAGCACCAGCACCAGTCCACCCTTCAAAGCCATTTTGGGGGCGGCACTTGTGGTTCAAAGGAGTAGGGCACCGGCCCCATATACCGGAGGTGGCGTGTTCAAACCCAGCCCCAAGCCAAAACTGCAAGAAAAAACAAAAGCCATTTTGGAACTCTTTTTCTGGAATAACCATCGGAGCTGTTGTCATACAAGGTCTGACAACTTCACGAACTCACCCTAGCATATGTGCTCCGAAGGATGGACTTGGCGCTGGCATTGGCGCAGAGCTTCCCCAGGGGAGTCCATGGAAGGTGACCATAGTGACAGTCAGCAATGATGTAGGCAGCACTTTTTCTAGGGGAGTTCGTGAACTTAATTGTCAGACTTCACAAAATCAAACAAAACCCGCTTCCCATTTTAAAGCCTCTGTCAGTCACAACCCATCGGCTAGTCCAGATGAGAAGCCCTAGAGTCATGTAAGGCCCACCTCTAATTCCCTCCTTGAACATCTTGTGAAGTGTCGGGCTTAGCGCTGAGGATACAAAGTTGGAGAGACAGGCCGGGGTCGGGGGGGGGGGGGGGGAGATGTCTATGGGTGAAAGGGAATAGGTATTTACGGAATAATATTTACAAATGTCATATTAGACACGTATCAAATGCTGCACCACCTCATTTAATCTGTACACCAACCTTGTAAGATAGGTGGTATCTTTTAAAATAACAACTTTATTGACATGCCATAAAAGTCACCCTTAAAAGACAACTTTTTGTTTGTTTGTTTTGCTGGAGACAGAGTCTTACTCCATGTCACCCTGGGTAGAGTGCAGTGGCATCATAGCTCACAGCAACCTCAAACTCTTGGGCTCAAGCAATTCTCTTGCCTCAGCCTCATGAGTAGCTGGGATTACCACAACACTGGCTAGTTTTTCTTTTTTCTTTTCTTTTTTTTTTTTTTTTAGAGACAGAGTCTCATTTTGTCGTCCTCAGTAGAGTACCCTGGTGTCACACTCACAGCAACCTCCAGCTCTTGGGCTTAGGTGATTCTCTTGCCTCAGCCTCCTGGGTAGCTGGAACTACAGGCGCCCGCCACAGCGCCCGGCTATTTTTTTTTGTCGCAGTTTGGCTGGGGTTGGGCTCGAACCTCGGTATATGATCGGACCGGCTCCCTACTTACTCACTGGGCCACAGGCGCCGCCCTGGCTACTTTTTCTATTTTTAGCAGAGACTGGTCTCCCGGTTGTTCAGGCTAGTCTCAAATTCCTCAAACAATCCACCTGCCTCAGTCTCCCAGAGTGCTAAATTATAGGTGTGAGCCATCTTGCTCAGCCAAAAGACGACTTAAAAAAATGCAGAATGTGTGCAGCGCCTGTGGCTCAGTGGGTAGGGTGCAGGCCCCATATAATGAGGATGGCGGGTTCGAACCTGACCCCAACCAAACTGCAACAAAAAATAGCCAGGCAGGCGCGGCGCCTGTGGCTCAACGGGCTAAGGCGCCAGCCACGTACACCTGAGCTTGTGGGTTCGAATCCAGCCCGGGCCTCCAAACAACAGTGATGGCTGCAACCAAAAAAAATGGCCGGGCGTTGTGGCGGGTGCCTGTATTCCCAGCTACTTGGGAGGTGGAGGCAGGAGACTCGCTTGAGCCCAGGAATTGGAGGTTGCTGTGAGCCGTGATGCCACAGCACTCTACCCAGGGTGACAGCTTGAGGCTCTGTCTCAAAAAAAGAAAAATAAATAAAAAATAAAATAAAAAATGCACAACTCAGGCTCAGCACCAATAGCTCAGTGGTTTTGGCACCAGCCACATAAACCTGATGGTGGGTTCAAACCCTGCCTGGGGCTGCTAAAACAACAATGACAACTACAACAACAACAATAAAAATAGCCGGGCATTGTGGCAGGCTCCTGTTGTCTCAGCTACTTGGGAGGCCGAGGCAAGAGAATTGCTTAAGCCCAAGAGTTGGAGGTTGCTGTGAGCTGTGATGCCACGGCATTCTACCAAGGGCGACATAGTGATGCTCTGTCTCAAAAAAAAAATGCACAACTCAGTAGGTTTTAGTACATTCACTGTGCCATGCAGTCATCAGCATAATGATCAGCTAATTCCATACATTTTTTATTTTTAGCAGTTCATAGCAAAATGAACGGAAAATACAGATTCCCATACACCTTCTTGCCCCTTACATACTCACAGGCTCCGCCTCAATCAACGTCCTGACCAGAGTACATTCATTACAATCAGCAAACCTGCATGCGTCAGTAACCCAAAGTCCATACATGTGCATTCTGTCTTGGTGTTGTATACGTTATTATTTTATTTATTTATTTAATTAATTATTTTTTAGAGTAAGAGTCTCACTTATGTCGCCCTCAGTACAGTGCTGTGGCATCACAGCTCACAGCAACGTCAAACCCTTAGGCTTAAGCGATTCTCTTGCCCTAGCTTCCTAGGTAGCTGAGACTACAGGCACCTGCCACAATGCCCGGCTATTTTTTTGAGTTCTCATTGTTGTTTGGCAGGCCTGGACTGGGTTTGAACCCACCAGCCTCAGTGTATGTGGCCTGTACCCTAACCACTGAGCTACAGGCACCAAGCCAGGTGTTGTATACATTATGGGTTTGGACAAATGTGTAATGACAGGTGTCCACAACTATAGTATCACACAGCACAGTGTCACTACTACAAAAAAAAAAACCTCTGTGCTCTGCTTTTTCATCCCTCCTTCTCCCCTAGCCCCTGTAGTTTTGCCTTTTCCAGAGTGTTATATGCTGGAATCCTATAGTATGTAACCTTTTCATATGTAACCTATTTCATATTTTATAATATGCATTTACTATTCCTCTGTGTATTTTTATGGCTGGATAGCTCATTTCTTTTTAGTGCCAAATAATATTCCATTGTCTGTTTGTACCACTTGCTGGAGGATATCTTGGTGGCTTCCAAGTTTTGACAATCATGGATAAACTTGCGGTAAACATTGAGTGCAGATTTTTGTGTGATCATAAGCTTTCAGCTCACTTGGGTAAATGACTACTGTGCTAATAAACAGCACAACTGCTAGTGCATGTGGTAAGCGTATGTTTAATTTTTGTAACTAAGCTGTCTTCAAAAGTGTCTGTATCACTTTGCCTTCCCACCAGCAATGAATTAGAGCTCCTGTCGTTCCACATCCTTACCAGCATTTGGTGTTGTCAGTGTTTTGGATTTTTCCATCTCAATAGGTGTATAGTAGAATCTCATTTTTGTTTTTTGTTTTTGCAGGTTTTAGCAGGGGGTGGGTTTGAACCTACCACCTCTGGCATATGGGGCCAGCGCCCTGCCCCTTTGAGCCACAGGTGCTGCCCTTCATTTTTGTTTTATTTGCAATTCCCTAATGCAGTTGCCCACATTTTTACAATGACATCACCACAACTTGCTGCAACCTCAAACTCCTGGGCCCAAGCGATTCTCCTTTCTAGCCTCCTGAGTAGCTGGGACTACAAGTGCATGCTACCACATCTGGCTAATTTTCCTTTTAATTTTCACAGAGACAGGGACCTCAGACTGGTCTCAAAACTCCTGACTGCACGCGATCCTCCTGCCTCAGCCTCCCAGAGTACTGGGATTATCGGCATGAGCACCTTGCCCAGCCACCTTGTCCTGTAAATATACTGTTTCTGTTGCTGACAGCCTCAGAACTGTAACTGAGTATTCTACACAAGCTGAAGGAGCATAGCTTTTGGAAACAGAACACGGTTTGAATCAGGAGTTTATCTTGGGGCAAGTACTTCAACTTCTGTGAGCTCAGATTTCTCATCTCTAAAACACAGGTCATCGTCATGTGATTCTGCGAGGTTTAAAGGAAATGAGATAACAAATGTAAAAATGGTCAGCTACAACCTGGTATTTAGTGGCCACTAAATAAATATTAGTTGTATCTCCTCCTGTATACCTCTGTTATATGAAAAAAAAAGAGGTATTTCTTGGCATGAAAAGTGTTGGATTATACACAGTTTGAGTAGGTATGAATAGCCCTATGCAAATAATAATTGAAATCATTACACTAGGAAATCTGATGTTTTTATTTATTTTTTTTACTTTTTTAACTTTTATTTTATTTATTTAATTATTTATTTATTTATTTATTTTGAGACAGAGTTTCACTCTATTACCCCTGGGTAGAGTGTCGTGGCGTCACAGCTCAAAGCAACTTCAAACTCTTGGGCTCAAGTGATCCTCTTGCTTTAGCCTCCTGAGTAGCTAGGACAACGGACACTCACTCCGATGCCTCGCATTTTCCCACATTTTATATTTTATTTTATTATTATTATTTTTTTACTTTTATTTTTTTTTTTTTTTTTTTGAGACAGAGTCTCACTTTACGGCCCTCGGTAGAGTGCTGTGGTGTCTCAGCTCACATGAACTTCCAACTCCTGGGCTTAGGCGATCCTTTTGCCTCAGCCCCCTGAGTAGCTGGGAGTACAGGCGCCCACCACAACTCTCGGCTGCTTTATTTTTTTTTGAGACAGAACCTCAAGCCGTCACCCTGGATAGAGTACTGTGGCATCACAGCTCACAGCAACCTCCGATTCCTGGGCTCAAGTGAGTCTCCGCATTTTATTTTTTATTATTAGAAACAGGATCTCAAGTTTGCTCAGACTGGTGTCGAACTCCTGAGTTCAAGCAATCCGCCCTCCTCAGCCTCCCAGAGTGCTAGGATTACAGGTGTGAGCCAGTTTCACCCGGCCAGTTGAAACTTTTTTTAAAAAAGTATGTAATTAAATAAAGTAAAAATTCAATAAACTTAGAACAAAAAGTAGATACTATCTTATTTTATTATTATTTATTTTTTAGAGACAGAGTCTCACTTTGTCGCCCTTGGTAGAGTGCCATGGCTTCATATCTCACAGCAACCTCCAGCTCCTGGGCTTAGGCGATTGTCTTGCCTCAGCCTCCCAGGTGACTGGGACTACAGGCGCCCGCCACAACACCTGGCTATTTTTTGTTGTTGTTGCAGTTTGTCTGGGGCCGGGTTTGAACTTGCCACCTTCAGCATATGGGGCCGGCGACCTACTCACTGAGCCACAGGCACCGCCCCATACTATCTTATTTTTGTTTTGATAAAGGATGTGAATAAGACTGACAACAGCTCTTTATTTCTGCATTAGCTCTGAACCTGGGTATGCTCATAAGTCACACCTTAGTTTACCCACATTCATTTAATTCCTGGCTCCTAGGGACTAAAGAAACACTCCCCCTACCCATAGGGAGCTTCCAGTAGAGGAGGAACACAGATCCATATGCAGCAGAGTTTTGGCAAATGATTCAACAGTTCATTCAGCAAACATGTATTAAGAATATAATGTGTGGGTTGGGCGCCCATAGCTCCGTGAGTAGGGCGATGGCCACGTACACTGAGGCTGGCGGGTTCGAGCCTGGCCCAGGCCTAGTAAACAATAGTGACAACTGCAACCAAAAAATAGCCCGGCATTGCGGCGGGCACCTGTAATCCCAGCTACTTGGGAGGCTGAGGCAAGAGAATCGCTTAAGCCCAAGAGTTGGAGGTTGCTGTGAGCTGTGATGCCACAGCACTCTACCAAGGGCAACAAAGTAAGACTTTGTCTCAAAAAAAAAAAAAAGAATCTACTGTGTGCCAGGCATGTCCAGGCTATGGAGACAGCCACCATAAAGGAAGGAGATCCTTCTCTTACGGGGTTGACTTTCAAGAAGTGTGTGTAGAGAGAGCTTTGCCAAAACCCACAGACACAAACACCACCAGAGGAGAATGCCAGGTACTGACGTGAGCAGAAAGACCAAGTTCCCCTTTCTCAGCTGTGGAAAGCTCAAACCTATGCCTTTGCAGACTGATAGTGACAACATCATGGGCCTTCAGGGTCAGCAGAGGATAGGCCAAACTAAGACTGCTAAATGTACAAACAGGCCAGGCCATTCCTGTAATCCTAACACTCTGGGAGGCTGAGGCAGGTGGATCGCCTGAGCTCAGGAGTTCAAGACCAGCCTGAGCAAGGCCAAGACCCTCCCCCCGCCATCACTGCTAAAAATAGAAAAATGAGTGATGCATTGTGGGGCAAGTGCCTGAAGTTCTGGCTGCTCAAGAGGCTGAGACAAGAGGCTCTCTTGAGTCTAAGAGTTTGAGGTTGCTCTGAGCTATGACACCATAGCACTCTACCCAGGACGACAGAGTGAGACTCTGTCTCAAAAAAAAAAACCAAAAGCACAAAAAACAAGGACCTACTATCCGTAGAACCAGCAGATCACGCAAACGTGTCAGGACAGGGACTGAAGACTGGGCGGACCCTCTGTGGTCCCTCCAGCCACTCGCTCTGGACGGCTTCCTGCCCACGCCTTGCTCACGCTGTCTGCTCTGCTCGGCAGACCCCCACTCTTGCCCCTCTCGCCGACGCCCAGGTGAATCAGGCATCCTTGATTCAGACATCGCCCCTGCAGACTCCCTCAGGGATGCCATGCACTGGTCCCCATGTTCCCTCCCCGCAGCCCCTGGTGACTGCATTTCACTCTGTCCCTACGACTGCGGCTGCTCTAGGGACCTCGTGTAAGTGGAATCATGCAGTATCTGTCCTTTCGTGCTTGACTCATTCTCTTAGCATGTCCTCAAGGTTCGTCCATGTCCTAGCAGCCTTGAGAATTTCCTTCCTTTTTAAGTCTCTGTCTGGATTTTTATTCCCTTATTTTGTGAGGGGGCATGTGCGTGGCCTGTTCATGCTGCCCAGTCACTGTCTGCAGAGGTGGCCTTTGCAAGGATTAATCGTTTGAACAAGGAGTTCAAAGCTCTCTCTTATTGACTGCGGCTGAGAAGTAGCAAGAGCATTATTTTAGTTTTCTTTGCCAAAAGAGAATTTAAATTGTGCTGAATCAGAGTAACTATAAACATTGTTTGCTTTTAAATATTTTACTTTATCCAGCAGGCTCTCAGATAATCAGCCTGTGTTCTGGAACTGTGTTTCTGAGAAATAAATACAAATGAGTCAGCAGACTCCATATACAAAATGTCTGAGGCCTTCCCAGTTTAGGACAAGACAATTAAATATAAACCATGGATTATATTGTATTAAATGAATCTCTAAAAAGTACACATAAATTGGTGCAAGGAAATTTGTAGTCATCAAACTGCAATATTTTATGTATTGTTCCCATACTTTGTTTTAATATGATACTATATATATTTTCATGTATTTTCTAAATACAATAATTTTATCACCTCTTCTTATTGTAAATTAATAAGCTGAAGTCAAAGCAAGAACTATTGGCACCTACAGGAAACAGTCCAACCAGAAAACACTGCTTTCCTACATTGTGTCACCACAAAGAATATATTTAAACAAATAAACAAACAAAAAAGAAACATAAAAGTTGTATATATGTAAAATATCATGGCATTTACTGATTTTGAACAAATTTAAAAGATTACCCCCAAATGTATAAACTGTGAAAAATAAAAGCTGTCTTGATGGCTTTATCAACATCCCCCATGGAATGAAAATTCAACACAAGATAAATATTCTTATTTAAAAATGAATTTAAGGGCGGCGCCTGTGGCTCATCGAGTAGGGCGCCAGCCCCATATACCAAAGGTGGCAGGTTCAAACCCGGCCCCAGCTGAACTGCAAACAGAAAACTAGCCGGGCATTGTGGTGGGCACCTGTAGTCCCAGCTACTCGGGAGGCTGAGGCAAGAGAATCGCCAAGCCCAGGAGTTGGAGGTTGTTGTGAACTGTGTGACACCACGGCACTCTACTGAGGGCGATAAAGTGAGACTCTGTCTCTACAAAAAAATAAAAATAAAAATAAATGAATTGAAAAATAAAAATTTTGCCTGGGTGGGGTGACTTACACCAGCAATTCCAGCACTTTGGGAGTCCAAGGTAAGAGAATCATTTGAGGCCAGGAGTTCAAGATCAGCCTAGACAACACAGTGAGATGCCCATTTCTATAAAAAATGTTGCAAAAATTAGTGGGGCGGCTTGGTGCCTGTGGCTCAACGGGCTAAGGGGCCAGCCACATACACCTGAGCTGGTGGGTTTGAATCCAGCCCGGGCCAGCCAAACAACAATGACGGTTGCAACCAAAAAATATCCGGGCGTTGTGGCGGGCTCCTGTAGTCCCAGCTACTTGGGAGGCGGAGGCAAAAGACTCGCTTGAGCCCAGGAATTGGAGGTTGCTGTGAGCTGTGATGCCACAGCACTCTGTCCAGGGTGACAGCTTGAGTCTCTGTCTCAAAAAAAAAAAAAAAAAAAATTAGTGGGGCATGGTGATCATCTGAGGCTGGAGGATCATCTGAGTTTGAGACTGCAGTGAGCTATGATTGTACCACTACAGTACATCTAGTCTGGCAATAGAATGAGAACATGTCTCTTAAAAAAAAAAAAAACTGTTTTTAATTTAAAAAGTTTATGGGATACGGTTTTGAATAATTCCACATGGACTGCAGTTTTTTTAATGTTTAAATTTTTTTTTTATTTTTTAATTAAGTAAAAATTTGTTAAGGTATAGAGTCACACCATAGGCCATCCAGGCATTTGGGCATACAACTTTAAATATAATTAGGATCTCAGTTTTAAAAGCTTACCATCAAGGCGGGAAATATCAGAAGTCCTTTGAAGATATACTACATAACTGAACTCTTGTTTTTCTAAGTAGCAAGACGGTCTTCTGAGAAAACAGCTCAAAAGTCATATTATGGGCGGCTCCTGTTGCTCAGCAAGTAGGGCGCCGGCCCCATATACCCAAGGTGGCGGGTTCAAGCCCGGCCTCGGCCAAACTGCAAAACAAAAAAATAGCTGGGCGCTGTGGCAGGCGCCTGTAGTCCCAGCTACTAGGGAGGCTGAGGCAAGAGAATCACTTAAGTCCAAGAGCTGGAGGTTGCTGTGAGCAGTGTGACGCCACGGCACTCTACCCAGGGCGATAAAGTGAGACTCTGTCTCTACAAAAAAAAAAAAAGTCATATTACTCCACATCCTCCATGAGGCAACAAGCCCAGAAAAGTTTGATGATTTACTGATGGTCGCAAAGCCAGGACAGCAACCCTTTTTCTAAACACAACGAACTCTAATAAGAAAGTTTTAAGGAGAGGAGAAAATATATAAAAAGGCAAAAATTTTCTGGAATAAGAGAGCTCTAGTTGTTTTGCTTAGAATTTCCATACAGTGGAATATACAAGAGTTAAAGGGTATGGGGCGGCACCTGTGGCTCAGTGAGTAGGGCGCTGGCCCAATATACCTAGGGTAGCAGGTTCAAACCTGGCCCCTGCCAAACTGCAACAAAAAAAAAACAGCCGGGTGTTGTGACAGGCACCTGTAATCCCAGCTACTCCAGAATTGCCTAAGCCTAGGAGTTGGAGGTTGCTGTGAGCTGTGATGCCACAGGACTCTACTGAGGGCGATAAAGTGAGACTCTCTCTGTACAAAAAAAAAAAAAAAAGAAAAAAAGAGTTAAAGGGTGAAGTAATCACTGTCAAGTTAAATACTGACTCCAGAAGGAAAAGAAACCTTCAAGGGTGATGCTGCAATAGACCAGAAGCAGGCAGTTTTCACAAGAGAAGTAATTTCTTAATCCCTGAGGGATACTGTGGCAGGTCAGGAGGGGAGGAAGCTTGGGGAAGGGGCCTTAATCCCACCTTGCTCAAAGCTCTCCAGGGGCCCTGGTATGTTGTTGCTGGGAATGGAAAATAAGGCAGTGGCTTTGGAAAACAGTTTGGCCATTTTTCAGAAAGTTAAACATGGGCTGGGCACAGTGGTTCATGCCTGTAACCCCAGCACTCTGGGAGGCCAAGGCAAGGAGATCACTTGATCCAGTTGGAGATCAGCCTGAGCAAGAATGAGACTCTGTCTCTACTAAAAATAGAAAAATCATCTAGGTGTTGTGGTGAGCACCTGTGGTCACAGCTGAAGCAGGAAGATTGCTTGAGTCCGAGAGTTTGAGGTTGCCATGAGCTAGACTGAGGCCACAACACTCTAGCCTGAGTAACAGAGATTCTGTCTCAAAAAAAAAAAAAACGGTTAAACATGGAATTACCGTATGACCCAGCAATTCCATTCCTAGGTACATACCCCAAAGAATTGGAAAGAGAACTCAAATACCAATGTTCACTGAAGCATTATTATTATTATTATTATTTTGAGGCAGATTCTCACTTTGTTGCCCTTAGTAGAATGCCATGGCATCATAGCTCACAGCAACCTCAAACTCTCGGGCTCAAATGATTCTCTTGCCTCAGTTTCCCAAGTAGCTGGGAGTACAGGTGCCTGTCACAATGCCCGGCTATTTTTAGAGACAGGGGTCTCACTCTGGGTGTGAGAAAAATCAAGTTTCTATCAACAGATGAACAAACAAAATGGGGTGTATATGGTCAATGGATTATTATTCAGCCTCAAAAAGGAATGCAAACAGAAAATAACAAGTTGGCCGGGCGTGGTGGCTCACGCCTGTAATCCCAGTACTCTAAGAGGCTGAGACAGGTGGATTGCTTGAGCTCAGGAGTTCAAGACCAACCTGAGCAAAAGTGAGACCCTGTCTCTAAAAAATAGCCAGGCATTGTGGCAGGTGCCTGTAGGCCCAGCTACTCAGGAAGCTGAGGCAAGAGGATTGCTTGAGCCCAAGAATTTGAGTTTGCTGTGAACTATGACGCTACAGCACTCAACTGGGAGCAAAAAAGTGAGACTCTGTCTCCAAAAAATAAATAAATAACAAGTGATAGCAAGAAGATGGAGGAATTGGACCCCTCATACACTGCTGGTGGTAACGTACACCTAAAAGAATGGAAAGCAGGGTCTCCAAGAGAACATTCGCACACCCACATTCATAGCCAACAGGTAGAAGCAACCCAAGTGTCCATCCACAGATAAATAGATGAACAGTGTGACCCAGACACACGATGGGGTATTGTTCAGCCTTGAAA